>CANDYH010000512.1:0-22067 GCA_947396885.1 Heligmosomoides polygyrus polygyrus | reverse complement strand
GAAGTCGGCCAGCATTCGCTCCGCCTGGCTGATGCTCGGTGTTATGAGCACGATGTCGTCAACGAAGCGAAGACGATGTAGTTGCTGGCCGTCGACTTCCACCCCATGTCTTCCCATTCTATTAGGTTGTCCCATAAGTCCCCGCCGTTTTTTCAACGATTCATTGCGGATTTAGCCGGCGGTCTCTTGCATAGCGCAATATAGCTCTCGAAGAAAAAGAATGATTTGCTCCATCAAACCATGTATTGCTTTTTTTCATCATGAATTTTGTCAATTTTTAGGTCGTTAAAGTGAAAAGTGAAAAGGGAAAAGCAGCCACTTGTTCTCTCCGCTCAGGTTTGGAATTTTCGACGCAGTTTTTCATAGCATTTGGAACACAATGTCCCGTACTAGAAGGACACGTGTTGGTCCTATTTTCTCACTTGTCCTTTATTGATTTTTAGGCCATCAAATTGGGACGTCCGAAGGAGAAGATTAATCTTTGCCGACAGCTCCTGCTCTGTTGTTGGACTTTTTTGGTGGAATTATATATCGTTCGGAAGAGAATGTCTTGCTCTATACGAATCTGTGTCGCATTTATTGATTTCTGTCGAATGAATAAACATCAGGAACTAGGAAGTGATGATTGCTGCCGGCTTGCTTGTCCGTCATCATTCATCACGCGGACATATTCAACGATTTTTGCACGGAATTGTGACTAGCCATGAAAAATAGTGTTTGTACGGTCAATCAGGGATCTAGTGCCTTAGCCGTACTAAAATCCTGGGTGAATGCAAAGAGAAGAAGGTGCAAAGTGCTTATCCTTGTCGACCTGGCACTCCTCCATTTTAAGGACCTGAAAATTGGCAAAAATTAAATGGCCGAAGAACAAATCATACATTCTGGTAGAACAAGACATCCACTTTCGAGTGTCACATAAAACTGAGCATGGCAGACTGGACAAGGAGAAGGAGTTGTTGGTGAAGATGATTTTTCTCTTTTTGGCATTTTGTTGATATTCGACAGAAATGAGCATGCCAATAAACACGACACGAGACGATTCCCTGCTCGCGTCAGAATTCATTGGCGTGTAGACAAAGAAGAAGTCATGGCTCAGCTCTGGTGAGTGCGGAAATTGATGAGAAGTGCGTTGAGACGTAGACGTTTCGTGCAAGACAGGACTATAGACAGAGAAGACGTCGTGGAACTCACTTCCTTATTGCTGGTTTCCTCCGGTCCTGGTCGTAGCCTGCCGATGCACCATATATTGCCGTCTGCCCAATACCCAATGCCACGTGGGTCTTATAGTTTTGCACCGAACCGAACACGAACCACACCGTCACTAGCCTATCGGGCTCGTCACACCTCAAACTTAGGTAATTAAACTTTATTTTTAATATTTTTACATTTAATGAAATCGAGTACATCGGAAAATCGGAAAACATAGGCAAAAATGGGCAACGAATTGACTGGCAATCGGAAAAGGCATACTGTAGAAGACGACCGGCGGTGCAACTGAGACAACTGACTTCTGTGAGCGCAACCGCCCTATTTATGCGGAAACGAGAGGGCGGACCATTGTTGGCATTTGATGAAGCTTCAGATAGAAACATGTTGAAAGTTCAAGCCACAGATCAGCCAGCAGATAGCGTTAACTGCGGTTACAGAAATGAGTCATCGTACAGAGGCTCTCAGTGGAAGAGGAAAACTGGCAAGGAGTAAGTGAAAAAATAGAGAGAAAAAAGAGATTTACATAGCCCAACTGATAGAGGATCGATAGGGAATAGCACCAATTGATAGAGGATTAATTAGAGACAGCATCAATGATAGGAGATTAACGAGAGATTAATAGAGGAATCTCTATACTCCCCCTGCCTCACGAGTCAAGAGAGAATTCAGAGATCACGTTGGACGAACTTCAGCGTCGGCTCGAGTCACGACGATGATCCCTTGGCTGGGTTCGATCGTTCCTTGGGTCGCTGTGGCGCGGGTCGTCCATTCGGTGTCTGTCCTCGGTCGGGTCAAGGGTCCTCAGTTTCGTTTCCAAGTAGAGGAGCTCTCGATCGAGTGTCGATTCCTGCGCTTGGAGGCAAGAACGTTTCTCATTTAGCTCGGCGAGTTTGTGGGCCGCTTCCATGACGTTCTTGTTGTCCCATTCCTCTGTGATTGCTGCGTTGACCTTCACGATTTCCTCTCGTACCTGGCGCACCTCCTCTTTCGTACGTTCGATCAGCTCTCGCGTTCGATCATCATCACGTTTTCTCGAAGCGGGCTCGGTCCCTCTGTCCACGTCCTGGCGTCGCTGGTCTCGGTTGTCGTCGCTCCTTCGGGGAGTGAGGTCATCCGTGATCTAAACGGTGGACGGCGTCGCGATCGCGGTGTTCCTTTCCAGAGCATCAAGTCGTTTCATGATGAGCTCTATGTTGAACGACATCTTCTGGAAGTCGGGAACGTTGGCTTCTCGTCACGTTCTCTGAGGTGTGTCAGGATCTTATCGAGACGTACACCGAGTGCGTTGTGATTGTCCATAACTTCCGACGTCTTCGCATTGTCCGATGTCTTCTCGTCTACGGACTTGATCATCGCCGGCAGCTCTCGAAGGTCAGCAACGGTCGTTTTGATTTCTGCCATCGTGCTCTTTGCGTGTGCGTGGTACCTTTTCACCTTTTGCTCGAATTTTTCCATACGCTCCAGCGCTTCTGTCGACGATGCGGTAGCAGATGCGAACAGGTCCACTTTCGCGGCAGCCGTGAACAGGATCTTGCCTCCTTGAAAGTAGCTTCTTTGAAGTAGCTTCTTGAGAAGTGTTTCAGAGGCGCAAGACTTCTTAGTAGGTGGCATCTCGCTGCTGCTCTCTTCGGAAGTGGTGTCCCGCGGACGCTTTCGCGAAGTCTCAGGAACCGCGAAGGTGACCTTCTTTGACGTTGAAGATGCAGGCTTCTCTGGTACGGTAGTTGTAGTTGCCTTGGTCACCGGTGTTGTTGACATCTTCGGCTGGGTTGGTGATTTCTTGCCTTTATCGCACATTGTGGATTTCGTCTCGGTTGCCGATGCATTGCTGGATCCATGACAGCTGAAATATAGTGAAGAATAGAAATACATCTTATAGAGTAACCATAGTAGGGAGTAGCATGCGGTAGATGTCGAACATGCAGTGTTTCAAGCTCTAGAGAAGTTTTTTGAGGGCGTCCGTCTTCCACAGGTCTCGAACGCCTTGCCTGCTGGTGATCTCGGAATCCAGAGGATTGTTGAGATCTCTCTGAATAAAATTTTTAACAGGATTTTTGTCGTGCCTAGGAGTAGGTTGAGTCCTAAGGCCCAAAACATTAGGTAGCCTACAACAAGCGCAACAACAAAGCAGGCAGCAACGACGAGTAGCGTCCTGTACCCTGAAAGCATGACATCTAGTATGTGAAAGAAGTCAAGGAAGACCATTTCATCATATAGACTGCTCTCGCCGTTGAGGATTCTCGTCATCGTTCCATGAATTGTCCGTGACCATTGCGAAATACCGGTGCGCTCGAACGTTGTTTTTGCCGATCCGCAGGAAACTTCGCATGTTTCATGAACGGGTGCAGTCCTTGAACTGAAGACGATAGTCGAAGTTGACCCACTGCGGTGACATGGTGCTGTGAAGAACTGGTCTTCACAACGAATCGAAGCAGTTACTGGTTCTCCGTCAGTGAAGCAGGAGATGTTAGTCCTTGCGCTCTGAGGGCAGTTGTAGCATTCTTGGAGAACAGCATTGTCCACTCTGCACACAGAATCCGTGACTTTGACAACTGTGCGATCGAACTTATCCTTCAAGTGAACTAGTAGTTCAGCTCTAACAAGCGAAAGAACAGTTGCAGAGATAGTCATCGGATAACGCTCATCTGCTTCGAAGGTAAGCCATGGTCGTCTGATCGGCAGCCGATTTTCCACTTGGCCACTTCCTTTTCGAAGATGTCGGTCACGTCTATGTTGTTTCAGGCGCACTTGACTTTAGATTCGGCTGGATCACACATGCAGTTACTCTGAGCAGTGCAGTTGAGTGTCCTGGCCGATTTATCGGAATCACAGATGAGCGTCGGCGAATTCCCATGTCTCTATATCGCGATTTTCGATCCGTCTGTGGTGAACGTGGAAGACAGTTCGGGAGTGGGAGGCATCGTGACTGTGTTGAGCGTGCTCATCATGTTGTCCATCCGGAAAGGAATAGTGGGCTTCAACGACAGTACCTTTTTCTTGATTCTCTGACCGTATCCTGTGATCGACGTGAATTCCACGTGGAAATTTTCATTCCACTGATAGCATTTGAAGATCTTATAGATATTTTCGTCTGCTGGTTCATTGAAAATGCGGTAGAAGAGGCATTCGCTGCTTAGGTAGAAACAGCCACATCCGGGTCCTCCGCAGCTCTCTACGCATCTGGTAATGCCTGGATATCCGTTTCCTTGCTCCAGTTCAGGAAGTATTGTCGACGCATTGATAGAGGCACATTTCTGCTCCACACAAGATCCTGAATGTGCGCATCTTTTTGAGTCAATGACTTTCTGAGCTGTGTTCCTTGTGAACAGCAGATCTTCTTGAACACACGTCAATCAAAGTTGTTTCCACTGAAATTGAAGCTCCTTAATCAGTGTTTCGTTATAGAGAAGGCGAATACACGCTGTTTTCTTGAAGCTGTTGAGCTTGAAAACTTCCATGGCTTCCAGCGTGCACTGCTTCGAACCGTTTAGGGCGAATGAGCAGATTGACGTCTGTTGATGAAGAACGTCGATATTTCGGCATCCGTTTGTGACGACCAAAAGGGATGCGATTGTTGCGGCGATGAGTGGTGCTTGAAGGAGAGAGTCTATGTTTCTTTGACGTTGACGATGTCTGTTCCGCCAGGTTATCCACAGCTGTCTGCTCCCACGCGTCGACCCCTTGAAACAGCACCACGCAATATTTGCGATGATTCGCAGAGGTTTGCCTAGTACCACAGGTACGCAGCACAGAAGGTAGATTGCCGCCACCATGACATAGACAAGAACTGCACTGATCACTATGGTTGTGCGGGGTGAACATTCCGGATTGGCCGTACAGAACCAACAGTGAACATTCTCGCAGAAGGAGTTTGATGGACAAGCTTTGTGAGGCGAGATCCATCGGTGAATTTCCACTGAACATGATACGGATGTAATGTTACTTCCGGTGGGAACAGAATGGTTTCGTTTTCCTTCGGATTGTCCCTCACTATGCAGTATTTCTCTGCACACACCTCGAATCGGCGTATATTCTGCAAGATTAGCTGAACTCCTCCTGGAGTACATCGCATTTCGCCGTTAGCCCGTGTGAGTTCAGTCACGGATTCTGCTACCGTGGTACTCGGGAGCTTTACTAGAGTCATCAGAAGCAGAAAAGTTGTCACGGCGCTTGTTAGAAGATTTACGACTGCATATGAAGTTCTGGGCTTCCGTGAGTGAGAACGTAAATTGTAACGAGGTTCAGATTCTGCTTCTACGTCCTCTGCATTCTGATCTTTAGTAGGCGGTATTGAGTGAGCATCCTCCTGGGTTTCCTGTCGTTGATTTTTATCGTCCAGCTCCAGAGGAATTAGGAGGTTTGACAGGGCGGCGAATGTTGCGGCAATTAGGAAGCCGAATTTCAGCTTCTCGTATGACATTATTGGCGTCCTCAAGCAATTTCGTTATAATTCCCATTTTCCATGCATTCCGAGGTAATACTGGCTCCGAAATTAGAACGACTCTTCCCTTATACGGTTGCTTGGAAGTTCCTCGCTTAGAGTTGATGTAGAGCTCCCGCGCTGGTTAGATAGTGGTGACTCCAAATAGACCAGAAGCGCTCCGTAAGCTGGTGACTTGATTTTAGGGCATCTTCTGCTTGTTTGCGGGTCTGAATTGCCGCTGCTTCCGTTGACGGAACAAAGCTGGGGTCATCATCGTCCACTCCGATAGTTTCGAACGGGTATGTGGTAATCATGTCGCGTTTAATGAAATCTTTCGGACGTAGTAATGGCGTCTCTTGCCAACGTTCTTCCTGGTAGGTGAGCGGGCGGCTGTTGAGACTTCCTTCAATCTCCACGAGGAAGGTTTCCATAGCTTCCTGCGTCGGAATGGTTCGCCGAATGACCTTATAGAGGCTATATTTGACGGATTTGATCAGACGCTCATACGTAGCTCCCTGCCACGAAGCAAATGGCGTGACCGTTTTCCAGACAATGCCTTTAGTAGTCATGGCTTAAGCGAACGCCACATCACTTACCACAGGAGGTACGGCTTCACGAAGAATTTGGTCACCGAGAAGCAAGTTTGGCCCGTTATCAGATGTGGTAGTGCTTGGTACGCCTCTACTAGCGAAGAATCATCGCAAGGCGAGCAGCAAGTAATCTGTTCTCATGTCTGGGACGAGTTCCAAGTGTACAAGTCGTGTGACCGTACAGGTGAGAATTATCCCGTAGAGCTGATTCTCTTTCCGTAGCTGTTATGAAGGGAAGGAGTTCGACTGAACGCAGTTTGGGGATGCTGCTGTAGATGCGATTCTGAAGCTTGTCGTTCACACGGCTGAGGAGCACCTTGATGAAGCGTAGCACATAGCTCACAACATTCTGGCTGAACTGAAGTGAGCGCTGCCTTTTCCAATCGATTAGATCAGAAGGTGTTTCCATTGATTTTGCCTCCAGGATGTGAACTTCTTCTTCCCCATCGTCAACCACTATGCTGAACAACTTGCATTCGTTTGGCCATTCCTTAATTGGGCGCCGAAGGTATGGTGGTCCCGACAACCATATGTGACCGACGAGTTCGTCCTTTTTTAGTCCTCGTGTCGCACAATCGGCTGGGTTCGCGGCTGTGTTCACATAGCCAAACTCGACTGGGGCTGGAAGATCGGCAACTATTCTTATTTCTCGTACGCGATTCCTTACGAACACCCCACTACCAAATGTGACCCAGAATCAGTTGCGACGTAGGCGCATACAGCCATTCCATTACTGCTAGCGTCCGAGAAGATGACGAGTTTCGCCGGTTCCCTGATCTGAGTGACCCGTCTCCAAATTCGGCAGAGGAAACCGTCGGCATCTAGCATTGTTGAACGCCACTGTTCTTGATGTTCTTTTGAAAGAACGGTGTCCCAGTCGTATTTTTCCTTCCACAACTGCTGCAAAAATCGCTTGCCAGACAGTGTGAGAGGAGTTACCCACCTGAGCGGATCGTAGATGGAGGCTACTTGCTCGGAAATTGTGCGTTTCGTTATTCTTTCTCTGGGTGGATATTTACATTCCAGTAGAATTTCGTCTTCTTCTGACTCCCATAGGATTCTCAGGATTTTCTGAGAAGCCTTTCGACTCATGTCTTTTTCGTCGATGCGTAGTTTGAGCTCCTTGTCGTTTGACAAGAATTCGCTGAGGTTCATATTCATGTCCTCGAAGAGTTCTTTAGAATCCTTGTAGAGGTTTAACGTCTCTGCTGTTGAACTTGCAGTGAGGATGACGTTGTCCACATATGTGTTGCCCTCAACCTCTCGAGCGATCTGACGATTTTTGGCGTAATGCTCAAGATGGTATATCATCGTTGCTGCGAGAAGAAACGGTGAACATATCAGTCCAAAGGTGACGCGACTGAAGCGGTAGACCACGATGTTACTGGTTACTACCGGCCGTTCCGTATCTTTTAGCCACAAAAATCGGGTAGCGTCCCGATCAGGAAGGTGCAGTCGAACTTGCAAAAATGTCTTTTCGACATCGCTGACAAGAGCGACATTTCCAATTCGAAAACGTAGGAGAATGTCGCATAATTTGGGAGGCATCACCGGTCCTCGATGAAGGACGTCATTGAGTGAAGGTGCATTTTTCATATGTGTTGAGGCATCGAACACGATTCTGATTTTGGTCGTGCTCTTGTGTGGGGTGACTACCCGATGAGGTAAATAGTGTACGATTTCCCCATCTGGGTCCTTTTCCTCGTCTATTTCTTCGATGATTCCCTGTTGCTGTTGAAAACTGATCGTTTCTTGGTACTTCCGGAGCGTCTCCGGGTTGGCGGTCAGCTTTGACATCAGCGTCTGCAGCCGACATACCGCGAGGCTTTTGTTGTCCGGTAGTTGCGCCGCGTCTTTTTTCCATGGGAAGCGCACATAGTAGCCGTCTTCCTTTCTTTCGACTGTCTGCTGGAATTCGCTCCAAACAGCAGCGACTGTTCGTCGGCGTTCCTCGGCGTTCGGACCCTCAAACTCTTCGACGCGTGACGATTCAAACGTGCAGAAATCCTCCCATGACTGCAGATCTTCGTGCTCGTCAGAGTCTGCTACGTTTGCCTTATTTACCGTAGTTATCTGATCTATTCCCTCGTCTTTCGAAGGGTTGCCGCTGCGCTAGGCAACCAGATAACCAAGCTTTGACGGAATTAGCCTTAAGCCAGACGGTAGTACGTGCTTTGTTGCCAGTCCATTCCTCAGTAGAGAGAATAGATCAGCACATCCGAGCAGAATCTGTGGGCGGATATCTTTTGTTCCTGGGCTTATGGACAGTTGGAGATCGTTTTCGCAGATGAAACGCTTATCCTCGATGCAGAGGCGTTTGCGTTGTAGAGATTCTGCGACTGTGTCGATCTTGGTCACCGTGAATGAGTGTGGGGCTTCGTTTGCGTCCCATATCTGCAGCTCGGTGATCCCGAATGTTTTCACCATTGGCGTACGCGAGCCGAAAGTGGTGATTGTTAGCCGTCTGGAGTTGAGATCCTTGAGTTGTAGCCGTTCGGCCAGCTCATTAGTAATAAATTATCTGTCAGCTCCAGTGTCCAGCATGATGTGGACTTGTTTCAGCGCATGTGTTGTCGATTCAACACGTGCGCTTGTCCCGCTAGGATGAGGATATCCTTAGCATTTCCGGTGGTGTGCAGCACAATATCCGAATTGTCGTCCTCGTTCGGACCCTGATCGGTTGCCACGATATTCATGGTTGTTGACGTTGAAGTCGGCCGTGATGAAGGCTTTTTTGGTGTTTTCCTTGGTGTTCCGGCTGATTGAGGTACAGGAGGTGGCTCCCGAGCGGCAAAGAGCTTTTTGCAGATAGAGGTATGATGTCCTGTGACTACGCAAACTTGGCAACTTCCTCTAGGGCATTTCGACGCCATATGGTACTTTGCTCCAGAGTTTTGACATAACTTCTGAGTTCGTATGAGATGAGGTCGTTGTTCCAGTGACGGGACTTCGGTGCAGTGCCGTGGTTGATGTCATGATTTCTTGCAGTAGAAGCAGGGTTGTGGTTGATACCGCGATGGTGTTCGAGTGGTCCTTCTTGTCTAGTACTCCAGCCCTTCCTTGCTCCCAGCTGTCGTTGGTACAACGGTGTTCCGTTTGACTTACTATCTTGATTTCCGCCGCGACATACTCTTTAACTGTCTGCAGCAGCTTCATAGTGTTCCACAGTCCTTCTGCTTCGTATTTTACCTTCTGAGGCAGGATGTGCCTTTGGATCTCTACCGCAAATTTAGCCAGGAGTTGCTTTTGTAGGAACGTGTTCTCTATGTGCTCTCCCTTGAGGTCCAGTTGTGAGACAATTGAGTAGAACTGTTCACACAGCGTTCCTTGGTCCTCCAGGCGATCGCTTTTAGCTCTTGTTGACTGAAGTTTGCTAAGAAGTCAATCTACCAGGGCTTGTGCGTCTCCATACTTTTCTTGAGGTGGGCTATTACCAAAGCGTAGGTGCTATCCGAAACCTGGAACTGTTTCATTGATTCCCTTGCTTCCCCCTGAGGAGCGTCCAGCAAGTAGTTCAGTTTATACAGGTCGTCCATATTTCTTGAATGCACACTGTGGTTGAACAATCTCCAAAAGGTCTCCCTTTCTCAGATATCGCCTCTAAATTTTGGAATCGGGACTGGAGCGAGCTTCATGTTAGCCACTTCCGCTGGAGAAGTGCTGCTTCCGACCACGGATTCCTCGAGTTCATCTTGGAGTTTGGATAGCGTCGTCAATGCTGTGTGCGCATTGTCCAGAAGTCCTTGAGCAGTGTCAATGTGGGCCTCTGTCCGCTGGAGAATTTCCGAGATCGAGGGAGTTTCCTCCAAGTTCAAGCGATCCACTGCGGAGCTGTATTTGTCCAAAAGGTCCTCGAGTTTGGTCACTTCGATTCCGACAACCGTCTTTGCTTTTCGTATGCGGATGCAAAGGCCCTTGATGCGTTTCCTCTGTTCGGCTCCTTTGGTTGAAGCGTCCAGATGTAGATCCAATAGCTCCGACTGGTCCTTTAGAATTGAAGAAAGACGAATCCCTGCTCGCGTCAGAATTCCTTGGCGTGTAGACAAAGAAGAAGTCATGGCTCAGCTCTGGTGGGTGCGGAAATTGATGAGAAGTGCGTTGAGACGTAGACGTTTCATGCAAGACAGAACTATAGACAGAGAAGACGTCGTGGAACTCACTTCCTTACTGCTGGTTTCCTCCGGTCCTGGTCGTAGTCTGCCGATGCACCATATATTGCCGTCTGTCCAATACCATGCCACGTGGGTCTTATACCGAACCGAACTCGAACCACACCGTCACTAGCCTCTTGGGGCTCGTCACACCTCAAACTTGGGTAATTAAACTTTATTTTTAATATTTTTACATTTAATGAAATCGAGTACATCGGAAAATCGGAAAACATAGGCAAAAATGGGCAACGAATTGACTGGCAGTCGGAAAAGGCATACTGTAGAAGACGACCGGCGGAGCAACTGAGACAACTGACTTCTGTGAGCACAACCGGCCCTATTTATGTGGAAACGAGAGGGCGGACCGTGGTTGGCATTTGATGAAGCTTCAGATAGAAACGTGTTGAAAGTTCAAGCCACAGATCAGCCAGCACCTAGCGTTAACTGCGGTTACAGAAATGAGTTTCCGTTCAGAGGCTTCTCAGCGGAAGAGGGAAACAGGCAACATGTTGAAAGTTCAAGCCGCAGATCAGCCAGTAAATAGCGTAACTACGGTTACAGAAGTGAGTCATCGTACGGAGGCTTCTCAGTGGAAGAGGAAAACTGGCAAGGAGTAAGTGAAAAAGTAGAGAGAAAAAAGAGATTTACATAGCCCAACTGATAGAGGATCGATAGGGAATAGCACCAATTGATATATGATTAATTAGAGACAGCATCAATGATAGGAGATTAACGAGAGATCAAAACGGTCTTGCTGGTGTTCCACTGAGATGGAACCTGGGGAGCAAGCTGAACATACAAAATCGCGCGGCAGCCGCGGCGACTGCTGCGGCAAGCGCGACATCTACATAGTGTGTGCTGCTACAGTTACGAAGTCTAACGCTCTTTAAACTGCACAAACTGCTACAGATACCTCTGCTCAGATATTGAAGGGTCCTCCGCTGCAATTAATTAGAGGAATGGGTTATTTTTGGTGAGAACTGGATGACCTAATCCAAGCAACAGACAATTGCTGCTATTGTGAAGCGATTTTAGATTCTTTCATGACAGGAAGCTTCATTTTTAAAAGACACATATCTAGATGCAATACAGCATAACTCGGGAGTTTGTGAAAGCTCCGTTTCCACCATAACAGCCCAGAAGTAGAGATGATGAAAAGATTAGGAGACAAAACTCCACCTTTCGGCACTCTCCTTGTAACTGGATATGGTTCTGATAATAATTCATTAATTCTAATTTGAAAGGACCTTCCTGTTATACAACTTTTTATCCAGTTAACCACTCTAAGATGCAAGCCTATTCTGTCTAGCTTAGAAAGTAGAATATCAAAAGGAACCTTATCAAAGGCCATAATAAAATTGAAATATACTACATCACTGTTAATTTTTTTAGCGGACTTGTCCAATCATTAAGGGCCGCAAGCATCGCAGTTTCTGTAGATTTCCCTGATCTGAATCCATGTTGATTAACAGGTAAAACGTCGTTAAATTCAATATGCTTAACGATAAACTTTTTTCAGCGCCTTCTCAAACACTCTACAAAAAACTGACGTAATGCTTATGGGCTTATAGTTGGATGCTAGAGAGAAAGGTGGCTTCTTAGGAATAGGGGTAACGTATGAGTGCTTCCACCTCATATGTACAGTGCCATGCATGAAACTGAAATTGAATATGTGTTCTAGGGGATAAGCAACTGCAGCTGCTATATTACTAATAAAGTATGGAGGGAGCTCATCAGGTGTTCGGGAAATAGTGGATGAAAGATTGCATAAATTTCATGAATGATTTGCTTATAAAATCACTCTTCGCTGTCCCTTAGCGATGGAACACAAACATCTAATTCAGGGCAAGAGTTATGAAAATGGTCAGAATAAGACTTCGCAAAGTTCTTGGATAACGCAGAATCTGCTTTCGCTGAATCACTTTACAGTATATGCTGAGTTACCATCCTTATCCCTCAATGCAGGAATCTTAACGTTTTGCTTTAACCTCGAGCTTAAAAAATTGTAGAACGAATTTTTTTGGATTTTCAAGAACTTGGCGTTATATGTAGTTGTTGTATTTTCGGAGTAAACGATCGCACTCCTCACTAATAGCCTTTTATTTATCAACGTTTGCCGAAATAGGATGTTTTTAAGCTTCATTCTAAGCCTTCTCTTTGAGATCACAAAGTCTGCGAAGATTTGCTGGAATGTTATCAGGAAGTAAAGCTTTTTCCTCAGCAGGAATAAGCTGATCCACATAAAAGTGTAGAACTGATAGAAAAAATTCGTACTTGTCATCGATGTCCGTGAAATTCTCTAAAAGTAATCGCCAGTCTAAGAAAGCCAAGAACTGGCAAATGTGTTCATAATTGGCTTTGTGATAACATTCGTTTTGCCTTAATTTACAGCAATTTGAGGTCGCTCGGCTTACATATGTAAAACTCGAATGGTCAATAGTGCCAATTGGAGAGCTTATCATGATCCTTATTAGGCCAGTGTGGCTACCACCAAGAATCAAATCCAAAATGTGGTTGCCGTGAGTTGGATGACAGATATACTGCAGAAACTTGCTAGAATCATACATGCAAATGAAACAGCTTATCTGTTGGTATGCCAATGACGGTTGGCGAAACTAACTTTTATTAGTAGTTATCTACCAGGTTGATGCAGCGCTCTTAGGGGAGCACTACTAGAGCTTTGAGGATAGTGGATGGCGTTGCTCAGTCCCTTTTGGGATGTGTCATGCATTCTACTTCTGCTGGATATCGTGAAGGCGACGTAAATACGTCTCTGACATATACAATGACTTGCGATGGCCAGCCGATGGACAAATCAGTGCTTTATTCTTCCCAGACGAGTCTTGTTCTAGTACACCGCCTCAAAGGGATGGAAAACGTGGTTGGCCAAGGTGCCAAATCAGTGCGAAGAAACTGGTGTCGGATGCGTGCGACGCTCCAAGCGCCCGGTGCCAAGGATGTTCCGAAAGATATTGTTTATCTTGCAGGTTTGACGCATACGTCTTGACAGGGCGACGCGTTCTTGTCAGGGCTGTTTTCTGCGTCCCGAGCTCCGGTTTCCGGTCTTTTGTAACCTTATTAATTCTTCCATGTTCCGCTTGTCCTATGCCAGAAGGCCGAAGCGTAAATGGTCATTGTGTGCAAGCGTTGTGCTGAACGCCACTCATCTCTAGAAATGAAGGAGATAACTGTCGTCCGAGCAACCTTGAGTGGGATACTGCCTGGAAAATCATGCACTATTATCCTTGAAATAGGTGAGAAATTTACTAAAAATGAGTATGGATGTGCGCGAAGGGATTATAATATTAATGTACTAACTATGGATGCGCATTGCGTTCTATTGTAGAATACGCCCTCAGCGCCGACTATCAAATTCTTGCGCTACAAGCAGACACATAGTTCGAAACATGTTTGCGGGCATATATTGAAATTTCATGAACAGATGGATTTATTGCCATGCGGGCGTCCGCGTAGAGATTACAACGGCGTTAGCTTTAGCGCTACCGGTGAACTCACACCCACATAGTTACGCAGTCCAATGGGGTTTTGTCAGATGTCCGCCTCGGCTGTTTCGACTGTCTGTGATAAATTATAAAAGTGTGGTACGTCAACCAAAAGGAATTGCGCAGGCATGTCTTCTCTCTATGAGGAAGAAGTCTGTCTCGGCTGAGGCGCGGCGTGAATCCAGCGGGGTGTGGAGTCACCGTGATCAGTTACCCACACAACTATTTTGAATCAGTTCAGCATTACTCTCCAGCTTTAGCTTTGGGCCTTACAACTATTCTTAAATAATGATAAATAGTTAAAGTTTTTGTTCAAGATGAAAGAAGTAACGAAGATGTTAAGGAAAGAGCTGCAATGGGTCTTAGTTTTGCAGAAAAAGGAAAGATTGCACGCTGTCACAACTGTATAAGGGTCTTGTGCATGTGTTTCATTTTGCCGTGATAGCCTAGCTAAGAGCATAACACATTGATGTCACAGAGGCATGTTCCATTATATCATGTCCTGCTGGGTATGAACATCAATCCATGGAAGATTTCTCTCCTGTGGAAATCTTGCAAATTTGAAAACACAGTAGAAATAGTTTCCCACACCGCTCTGTGGCCAGCTTCATCAACGAATTGCAGCAATTTAACGGAGAAAATACAGCCGAATCCCCTGACAGCGCTGCTTATCAAGCGATATGGTGAAATGTTTCGTGTTGATAAGCCGCGCTATCAGGAATTGCGACTGTATTTTTCCGTTAAATTGCTGTAAGCCAATGACGAATCCGGCTCCAGTATACCGCTTTGAATAAATGCCAGATATCTTAATATCGTTGCTTCCCTGAGCTTCATATTTACATATCCTTCTTCTTAAGAGTGAAGCTCGAATTAGCGAAATGTTCACTGACAACGTCTCGGGCCTTAAGCCCCTCTTCAGGTGTAAAAGAACTACGATGCTTATACAAACAACAAAACTATCGATGCATCGCAGACCTGGGTTCCACCGACAAGAAGGGGGGGGGGGGACAAACCACTTGGCAAGAGAATGAACAAGCATTTAAGAGCACTGCGTAGCCCTCAGAGCTACTCAGATAATCCATTCTCGAGGCACTGCACCCTCAGACATGCACGAGATCCACTGCCGCAACTGCAAGTCTCGATTCTTCGCAAAAACCTGACGGATGCAGTGGAGAGGAAGGTCAAGGAAGCGCTGGAGATAAAATATCGACAGCCACCCATTAACAAGAAGGAAGAAATGAAGTATGCAATGAGCTTATCAGTCTCTGAGGTTACGCGGCGTGACTGCTGAGGATGATGGTGACTTTGGAAAACGAGAGACCGCTCACTACTCGCGGATCTATATAAATAGTCCAGAGACCCTGCACTTCATTTCTGGCCAAATCGCACCACTGTAACTTCCCTCCCCCCCCCCCCCCCCGTCCTGTTGGTGGAACCCAGTTCTGTGATGCGTCGATTGTTGTTGTTGTATAAGCATCGTAGTTCTTTCACACCTGAAGAAGTTTGTATATTGTGTTTCTATGTGTATTATTTATTTATTTATTTATTCATGTTCTGTTTTGGCTTATTTTTATTTCATAGCATCTCCCCGCTTCACTGATGAGCCACCGGGGAAAGGCTATGACAAAAGGTTCGTATGAAGCTAGTGGCGAAACGAACCTTTTAACTATTTTTAGGCATATTTAATTTAAGGCCCAAGACGTTGTCAATAAACATTTCGCTATTTCGAGCTTCACTCTTAAGAAGGAGGAAGTGCCAGAAACGCATCATTTTCATCTCCGTGCTTCGTATTCCGGTTTCCACTCCTTTTGTGCCCTTCCATCCGCCTTGTCTACCATTTTTTCTTCAGAAATCTTCACTCGTCCCCGGTTTATAGACTGATTGAAAAAGAGTATTCGTTCCGTGCGTTGTTATATATGAAGGTGGCATGAGTTGAGTTCTCCATCGTTCCTACCCACAGTGGACGGTATTCTAGGATTGCAACAAAGGGCAGCGCTGCTCGATTGGTAATTGCCGCGAAGAAGAAAAAGAAGGCCGACAAGTACTTTAAGGGCAAAGCTATACGGCCACGTGGTGCATTTTCAAGCAGCATTCCATTCAAGTTCTACGTTATCTAAAAGACGCACTTTTTCTTTGTGATACCAAATCAGTCATGCCATGTACATTTCCGCGCCTCTGAAACGGATAGATGAACGTATGAACACTATTCTAATATGTGCTTCAGTGGCTTTGTGACATCGATCTGAATCGAGTTGAAATCATGGAGGTCCGATTTAAGTAGTAGAACTGTACTCCTCTTCTTCGGGATATCATTTAGACAGTGAGAATGATATTTGATCCACAAAATGATTTACCATGACCATCCGATGGAAGAATTAGTGCTTTATCGTTTGAAGACAATTCTCTACCAAATCGCAGACGATAAAGGGTGGAAGATTTTGTTGACTTGAGCAGGTCTCAAATCTTGAAACCATTTGGGATGTGCACAAGAGCAGCCACCTCCTCCTCTTGAGGTGGCTGCGTCCCAGATTCGGGTAAAAACTGTTTTTTTCGTATAACGTTAGAGCGCTATTGTCACTGAGAAGGCAAAGTGCGATTTGACACATCCGCTTGGCAGCGGACCTCAACGAAGTACAGCAAGGCCACACGCAGTAAACAGTTTTGTCCCCTCTCAGTAACCAGCGCAACTCTCGGCGCTACTTCAAAGACATGGAAGTCCGAATCGTGGTAATTCATCAAATGCTGCGAAATGAATTTGACAGACATTTCTTTTTGACATTAGCATGTTATGATTGTGCAGCTTGCAAAAGTGAGAATGTCCTAACTCACGGAGGGAAGCAAATGCTCCGAACCCAAGCTAGGAGTAGGTTCCGATTTTCTGTTAAGCCCGCGAGTTTAAAGTGTAACAGTAACCGGGAAGCGGACCAGACAACTCGACGAATACAGTTTCAAATGAAGGAGACAGACATGGATACCTGAGGGATGTCGCAACTCTATTAATGTTCTAATTGTTTAAAAAATAATGAGACGTAGAGACCTTGTCGGCGATTTGGCTCGAGACAAACTAATGTGTGACTTATGGTTAGCACATCGCCATATGTGAGAAGGGTCAAATCTATCTGTAGCTGCACATACTTTGCGTCATAAATTCTGGACCAGAATAACTTGGTGCTAATCCAAGGTTCAATATTCGTCCACCAAGGATTCGCTGCAAAGTGTGACTTTTGCGCTATTGTTTGAAGAACGCACCTCAATCGAACGCCTGACTACGGTAACAAAATAAGTGATCGCGTTTTCAAAATGCTGGCTATCCTAGCCGATCAGTTGACCGTACTATGTCTTCAAAATCAGCTTGCCTAGTTGAAGCAGCCATTATGCAAGATGCGCTGAGAATAGAGCAAAATGGAGTAAAAATACTGAAGGTGCATGACGTCGCTTAATATTGTGTGTAAGAGGATGGCTGCGAGCAGAGGAATCAGATGGAATCATCAGTGACCACATTCGGTTGCTGCGTTCAATATTGAAAGACGGTTGTAAGCCACTTCATTCCACTGAATATCCGCAGACAAGGACAAACTCCGCATCACATGACCGTGTTTTGCTTCTGCATATCCTATCTTCGAGCACCTGTTCTGCGTACTAACATGGTCGTGTTTGTCAAAACTCTGAGCTGGTGCTTTTGGCGTCAAGCGCGATGAACTAATTGGGCACGTTCTGCGCAGTACGTTTGCTGAATCCTCCTGACCACCTCAAAGGGAGTATGGTGTCAAAGCCAAGTGTCGACTATTGAATCGTTAGTTTCATTGTATAAGACGTTTCATGCCATAGTGTTTTGAACTGTTCGGCTTTCTTAGCTGTCTTTGTTTTGGGAACCAAGCAGCGCGGTGTTATCGCTTCATCAGTATAAAGGCTTGTGGTGAGGAGGAGGATCGGCTTCGCTTCGGTAGCGACATTCACGTCTTCGGACAGTCTTCGCTTACTCAAGTTCGCCTCACGCCCTCTCTCCATGAGTCTCAGAGTTTGCGCACAGCAGCGCATTTGGTGAGGTCATCTTTCGACAATCTTCGTAGTACTTTAGAATAAAAGTTACAAATAAAAGAATAGTGCAATTTGAGGCAAAATAAGCCGCGTGGCATTAGGGCAAGTTGGTACGACACTGAACGCTGAGACATTCAGTGCATCGGCCGGAAATCAAACCCAAGCCGCCCGCGTGGCAAGCGAGTATTCTACCACTGAACCGCCGATGCACAACCACCACTATGAGTAAATATTGGCGGTGCGGGTTCGAGCGGCGCCCTTGACAAGGCAACTGTCTGAACGGTACGCAAGATCGTCAAGAACGAATGCTATAGGAAGAATCTAAAGAATCTCCTCTTCCAAGTAGTAACAGAACATGTTTTGTTTTTGTCGAATCCTTGAGGCAAACGAGTAGGGTGTAATGGTTAAGGGCCTGCAGCGTAGAGCTTACCACAGCGGCGCAAGAAACACGCGTCGCGTCCTGGGTGGGGGCAGTGGTAGAGGTGCTGCTTCATGGTCGTTACGTACAGGGTTCGGTTCTCCAGCTACGTTCCGTATTTGCACTTTTACAGTAGTATCGTATTTCCATAGATTTCCATATCTGAATCTTCTTTGGAGTTTGCTGACGTTTTCACTTCATACTCCTTGTCGGCATACCGTGATTGTGAGCGCATGAATTTTCTCCGCGTGCGGCGGTCTTTGCCGACCACTGACGCCTATTTCCTATTGTTCCTATTGCGCACAATTTCGGGACAAATTTAGCCGCTTCTCTGTCTATTATTAATTCTTCGTGAAATATGCAGCCGAATCCAAACGAACACAAGCTTCATAGTAATGCAAGGGGCGACAGTCTTTGGCTTGCGTTGCGTCAAGTCTTATCTCCCGTGTTTTTTTTTTCAGTCCTGACTGCTGGTCAAGTGCATTCTGACAATCTTATGATCACCAGACAAATGTTTTTCATTTCAATAGAAAGGACCAACGATCTGTTCGCTAGATAAAAGTCAAAAATTCCAAGATAAAATTGCTGGTTTATGTGCCATAAACCAAACCTTCAAGCTAGACACCACAGATGATTATTCTCTCGAAGTAAGTCATCATTAGGGATGACATAGAATGCAGTGGCTGCGACACCTCTTCCGGCAAATGCGCGATCAGGAAAGAACACTCGAAAATTCTCAGGTGCAACGCTTCAACAACCTTCTCAAAAGGTTGGGAGTGAGCGTATTCTTCTACGCCCTAACGGTGAAAGACATACAGGGTGCGCCAAAATTATGGCGACAAGGTATTCAATTCGCCGAAAGAGAAAATGCGGTGCTTTCGAAAAACCAACGATGCGATAATGTTTAACAGTCTATTGTAAACTATACGCAACATTGAGATTCGAAGATATCTCCATCGGCATCGATATAGACTTTGAGACGCTTCGGGAAGACATCGACGGCGGCACGCAAGTAAGGCGCGTTGAGCTCATCCCACGCCTTTCTTCAAAGGATCCACGGGGCGGTGAGGTTTTCCAGCAGGCTTTGGCTTCCAGAGCTGGCCAGACCGTGTAATCCATCGGATTCAAATCCGGAGAGTTGGCTGGCCACTCGTGGAAGCTGATGAATTGCGGAAAGTTGCCTTTGCACCAGTCTTGCAGCATTCTTGCTCTGTGAGCTGGAACTCCTTCCTGTTTGAAGGTCCAGGAGGGTGCACGCGGGTCTTCTTGTAGGCCTTAATTTCCAGTTTACGGAAGATTCTTCTCAACGACGTCTCCATGATGTCCGTTTTCCCCGACAACCGGCAGACCGAGAGCGCCGGCTTCCTGCGAATTCGTTCACGTGCCTTCCTAATGTTGTCCGTAGTTGTCACAGATACGTGCCTTTCCCGTCCGGATCTATCAACTTTGGTTCCTA
Source organism: Heligmosomoides polygyrus polygyrus (assembly GCA_947396885.1). Lineage (NCBI taxonomy): Eukaryota > Metazoa > Nematoda > Chromadorea > Rhabditida > Heligmosomidae > Heligmosomoides > Heligmosomoides polygyrus. The sequence continues at coordinate 2,279 of CANDYH010000512.1, read as the reverse complement.
GGTCTTCTTAGCGTCTGATGAACCTATTCATAATACTTTGATGAACTCCAAGACGGTGGTGAATGTAGCGTGCCGAGAAGCCTTGACGGTAAAGCTCAATGATTTAAGAACGGTGGCACGAACGTTTCACTATTTTGAAAAACGACTTATTGTTATGTTTGACTGAGATAAGCATAAACTAATTGACTCAATAAAAACAATAAGAGCACGAAGAAAAGCAGATGCTCCGAATAAAAAGTCAAATTGTTTGCGCATGTGCTGTCGCCATAATTTTGGCGCACCCTGTAGAACCGCAAAGGCAGTGAACAGTCCAGGGCGGGGAGGTGGTGATGTTGAAAATACCGTTCCCCCCCATTTCCTCAAAATCGTAAGAATAGAGTATCAGTCCTATTGATTAAAAAGCTGTCTGGTATATGGCATTAAAGGGTAACTACTCAGCTTCCTGCGATCTTTTCCCAGTGAGCGATCTCTCTCTACCGCATGCCTAGTTGTTCCCAAGAAACATGTTTGGGCACTTTCATGCTTCTCATTTTTGTCAGTGACCACCCTCTCTCATCACCTTCCGAATGTTTTTGAGGTTTTTAAGTCAACGATGCCCAAACATTTACGGTTAATGATTGTCGGAAACTCCACGAATAGACATTGAAGAGCGCACAAGCGCGAGGTCCTTAGAGACTTCAATTCAGGTAACAGATGAGAATAGGATGACACATTGAAACACTTCGTTTTCTTTGGAGAGGCTATGTTAAACAACAGTGTTCAGTTACGTTAGAAATCGTTCAAATTTCATTCTAAGAGCATTTAAAAGAAGGGAGGTTTCCAGCCATTCCAGAATTTTTCTCGTGCGTGTGACTGGGAAAGCTCAGTGGTCGCCACAAGAAAATCAGAAATTGGAAAACGTCTAGCAAGGTTTCACACATTGTCCCCATGCTGTGCCATAGTGGATCTTTCAGAAGAATACGCCCTATCCCAACTTGGTACCGATTAGTTAGAAGTCGGAATAAAGATTTCCGATCTCGCAGCGATGTACGTACCAATTAGTTACAAATTAGATCATGCTTATAGTTAGAATCTCCGATATGTTTGAAGTTTCCCAGATCATTGGTAATATATATTAGATGACATCCATATGGGATCGACCCGACAGACCCAGTACGGCTGTGCGCAGAAATTCGTGTCTAATAAGTGGTGTATGTATTAGGCTGTCGCAAAATTAATCTCCCTTCCAAGGTATTTCTCGATAGGTCTCATGGAAAGCCGCACATACCGTTTCGGTAGGTTTTTCCCTGTTCTCTCAAAAAAACATATGTGGCTGTCGCTCCAATTTTTCTAGCCGACCCTTTCTAAGACTGCGTGAAATCATGAACCAACGCGACTACCGAATCATCATGCTTTACGAATCTAAATTGGGACATTCTGCAGCAGTGACACCTCATAACATAAGCAGCGTTTTTGCGCCGAACTATCCTTGCGAACGAACGGTGAGCCTCTGCTTCTGGCGATTTTGATCTCGAATAAAGCCGGGTCGCGAGTGCAGGTCGTCGCTTGACGATGAAATTTTGAGGAGAGCCGTCGAAGCAAATCCGGAGACGAATACACAGACGTTAGCAGATGACCTCGGCGTACATCTTGGTACTGTAGCAAGATCTTTGGCGAGAATCGATAAAGTGAAGAAGATGCCGAATTGGGTGCCCCATGAGCTCACCTATGAACAACGTTTGGCACTTGCTACAACCTGTTAGTTTGCCATAAGAATGAGCCTTTTGTAAGCCGTACTATAAATGAGATGAAAAAAATAAGTCCTTTACGATGACAGAAAGCGGGGATTTGTCTGGGTAGATAAGAATGCTCCTCCAACATCCTTTCCTAAACCCGACCTTCACCCTGAAAAAGTTGCGTTTTACTTGTGGTGGTGTTGTAAAGGCGTAGTCAATTACAGATTTTTGCAACTTGGTCAGGCAGTCCCCAGCAGAGTCTTATTGCTGTAATTTAGACCAAATGAGAAGTTGCAAAAGTTGTGACCGGCAGTTTTGAATAGGTAAGGGTCGCTCCTGCCACCCGCCGAAAATTGAATCATTTAGGTATCGAAGTTCTCCCTCACTCAACATATTCTTCCGACCTTTCCCCCACTGTCTATCACTTCTTCCGAGCCCTTGATTCTCATTTGCGTCAAAAACAGTTCACCAACTTGGACGATGTTGAATGTGCCCTCTCTGATTTCGTTAATTCCTGTGATCTCATTCTTTATTGTAAGGGATTTGATTTATTACCGTTTCATT
>CANDYH010000511.1:0-15410 GCA_947396885.1 Heligmosomoides polygyrus polygyrus | reverse complement strand
CACTATATACTGCTGGTAGCCATACCCTGTATAGGAGTCGTCACTGACGCTAAAGATGCTGATTTACATTGTCTAACGTTAGCTGGTAAGGCTGGGATCAACATTCGTGGCGAACTGTCCCACACAAGATTTTAGGAAGACAGCAATAACTTCTGAAGGAAGCTATAAAGGGTGTGAACAACATACACCTCCTTTTAGCGAGTGAACGAAAGCACCATGAGAAGGTAGAAGAACCCGCCTCACTCATTACGTTTCTCCCGGCAGTCCACAGTTGTGGCTTCAGCCTATCGGTTGACAAATGTTAGTGAAGAAAGTCAGGGTCAGCAAGGACATACACGTTTAGATGCTCCATCTAATGTGGCAGCTAAATGAAATAGCAAAAGGAGCTGTTCTTCTACCGAGAAAAGACTGAACATTACTACACTCATGAGGTCAACCACCATGTCCTTATAACAATTAAGAATACAGCTGCTTGGATCCCTTTTATAGCGCTATTTTAAATGACAAAGGCAAATTGTTCAAACGCAGTGGAATTCCTGTGAAACGCTTCGGTGAGAACTTTTCTCTGTCCTGCAAATGTTCATAACGAAGAGCAAAGAACAAGAACAGACCTTGCTGACCGCTCTCAATGAGAGGGTAGCTCTCAGGAAACGAGCCGGTTGCCTCGAAGTCGGAGTTATTCAGTTTCTTGCGGAAGCAAGGGCGCGGCGATGACTCGTCGCCTTCGCTTTCGTTCTGATCCAGACACTCCGGAGCTGACCAGCACGCTGACTCTCCTGTAGAAGAAGAGGCATGTATGTACGGCCAATCTCAAGGAACCATAGAAGCGATGACGGTCTCACCTAATGGTGAATGTGGAGAGGAGATATCGTCGAGGTACACGTTAGCAGGCGACGACCAGCATGACGCCTTCCGCGTAGGAGATGACCACTGAAACGTGAAGTGACATCATGAAATGCTCAATGTGCGACGGCACGCGAGAAAGGCACAAAATGCACATCGTTTCAGCCTCCATGGAAATGCAGCGTAAGGCGAGGGACGATACAATGCTACAGCTCAACCACAGGATCACCTTGGGAATGCAGACTCGACCTGTGTCTGACTGAATGTGGACGCAAAAAAATCAGTGTTTGTTCGGTTATCATGAGTACGATATTGCTGTCACAAAAATTTCCCTCTACCCTAAACCGCGACAAGAAATTTAATCGAATCTAGCAGTACGTAATGTTGTGCAAACTCGACATGATAGGGTTGGATCTCGTTTCGTGCAATGAGGTGTAACTACCGAGAGAAGAACTTTACGATTTGGAGACGGCCGTCGCCCTAATCCAGTGGGACTTCTACTTTCTTAGGTAGGCCAGAAACGATGAAGGTTCCGCTCCTCCATATGAATACGCACTAAGGGAGCTTCACAGAATTGTGGCTACTGGTGAAGAATGGATTCATCAGAACAGGAACAAACATTGTCGTTAGTGGTCACCTTTTGACTGCGATAAGATAACTCTACAATGAGGCCGATTGGAAGTGCAGTCGGAGGAGGCGCCGGTGTCGCGTGGAGCCCGAATTGACGTTCTTGGTTCGGGTTTTCCAAGGCCAACCAAATCTTCGATCTCTTTCGGTTCGGTGGATTGCTACCAGTTTGTTCCAGGAATACGAATTTAAGTAAAACTGAACTGCTCACCACACCACAAGTCATTGCGTAGACTACAGAGAAGTACGAAATGCCTCACGATATATCGTGGAAGGAGGTGTCGCGCATTCCAATTAGAGGCCAACGTCATCCTTCATCCTCTTTGTCCCTGTACTGGTGGCAAAGCTTACTTATTCCAAGCCTGCTTTATATATATATATATATATATATATATATATATATATATATAATGGAAAATGCTAGCGATGTCCTGAAAACTGATCTCAGCCTAGGACATGTCGAATCTTGCCTTACTATTAGCTCTTCATCTCTTTAACCGCGCAGTTGCTAAATTAATTTATGTTTTTCAAGCAATGCTATGCGAAAATTTCCTATCATGACGGATAGCAGTTGAAGTTACTGAGACTATAAGATGGACTGAAGTGAAATAAAGCACTGGCGACCACCCATCAACAAGAAGGAAGAAATGAAGTGTGCAATGAGCCTTCTCAGCACCTAAGGGCTAGTGATGTGACTGCTGAGGATGATGGCGACATTGAGAGAAGAAACCGATCACTTCCCGCGATTCTATATAAGCAGCCCAGAGACCCCTGCACCTCATTTCCGCTCAAGCCACGCTACTCGAAGTCATTGGCTTTCCCCACTTCCCTTCCCGATTATCCAGCCAAGTTCATTGTGTGTCAGTCGTTTTGTTGCAACTGAGTGTATGCAATGTATGGTGTATAGGCGACGTGATTCTTTCAGACCTGAAGAAGGGCTTATGGCCCGAAACGTCATCAATAAAGATTCGACTACATCGAGCTTCACTACTCATAGTAACGAGGATATAAACATGAAGCTCCCGGAAACAACTGTCTTAAGAAATTTAAAGCTCCTACAAAGCCAATACGATCCGTGTAGGAACACGTTTTATGTTATGCTTAACTATGTTGCCTCGCACCAGCATGCTCTAGAAATTGACCTGTCTCTCGATTTCCTTGTGCGCTGCAAAGCGAATGGCGACTTATGTTCATTCGCTACATGTCGGCACGACTTGACCACTTCCGTTAAGATTCAGTCCGCGGAGCAATAAGTAAGTAACTTACAAAGATGCCTTGTAGCTCTGCTATTGCTGAAAGGAAGCGGCTACGAAGTATATGTATCAAGACATTGTCTGCCTAAAATCAGACTTAAGGCGAAGAGTGAGTGAACAATGCTGGCGACGTCTGATCGAGCACCTTACAGCTAGTTGTAGATTGCTCCGAACATGCGTTGCACAAAGGTTGCAACAAAAGTTTAGACAGCTGAAATCTACACCTTCATAATCCCTCAGGCCACCCCACCCTCATGATGTACTATCATTGATGACAACTTTGTGGACGAAGATGTACGAGCGATGTTGAATTTGGGGCATAACTTTCGTCCAAGACCAAGCTTTTCATAGCAAATGAAGAATGAAATCGTTACCGCAATTCATAAATTTTGGTGCACACAACGCTGGAAGGAGCAAGTTGGACCAAGTGTTCCCATTCTTCAAGAATCCCTTCGAAAGTCTCTACCGTTCCCTCGTCTTTACATTCGTATCCCGCATCGCTCCTCTGAACTTTCATCTAGAGTCGCTGCACTAAAGATTGAGCTTCTTCAAGTACTTGACCAGCACAAGAACCGCCCTATGACCGACAATATGACCACGATAGAACGAAGAGGGCTACGGAAAACAATCAACTTGAAGAATTCTTTGCTATTCTCAGTCGGAGACAAACGCGGAGGCTTTGTTGTAATGTCTCAGGAACGGGATATTGCTCTCAGCGAAGCCGCCTTATCGGATTCTAGCAGGTACGTAATAGGTAGTCGTGAACAATACAGGGCAGAGTGTACACGCCTGGAAAATACAATTTGCACGAAAATGGAGAAATCGCTTCTCGCTCACCTAGTGCCGAAGAATGAAAGCGCACCTACGTATTACCAACTAGTGAAAACGCATAAGCTACCAAGGCAAGGGAATAATGTAGCTCGTTTGGATAATACTTTCATCAAGACCAGGCCTATAGGGTCCTTCTGCGGCGGACCCACAGATCGAATTAGTTGGTTCTTACAACACCTCTTGCCGCCCCTTCGTATGTACCGGCACACCTAAGGAATCTTCTTCTTCTTCTTCTTCTTCTTCTTCTTCAGCGTTTGTCCCGCTTCGTGGCGGGGTCCGCTATTCTGGTGTCATGACGCCACCTTTCCCGATCCAGCGCTAGATCAGGGTGGACACCAGCTACTTTCAAGTCCGTATGTAACGTATCAGCCCAGCGCTGCTTCGGCCGCCCTCTAGGCCGCTTTCCTACTACCTCGAAGTTAAGGCCTATCTTGCGGACGCTGTCTTCTTCTCCACGCAGAACGTGGCCGTACCATCGTAAGCGAGCTTCGCGCATCTTGTCATTTATCGGCGCGACACCGAACTTCTGCCGAATAGCATCGTTTCGGATGCGGTCCATGCGCGTAACTCCAGCCGTCCAGCGCAGCATCTTCGTCTCCATGACGCTGAGGCGCGTTTCAACTTCCTTGGTCGCAGGCCAACACTCAGCGCCGTACATTGCTACCGGCCGGATGACTGCTCTGTAGATCTTTGACTTAAAGCGCCCTGGTATCTTCTTGTCGCAGAGCACGCCAGTCAACGAGCGCCACTTGGACCAAGATGCACTCACGCGTGAATTCACTTCGACCATCAGTTTGCCGTCAGACGCGACTGCTGATCCCAGGTACTTAAAGACAGCAGTACGTGGAAGCTCGATGCCGTTAACCTTGATGGAGCTAGACTCGGTAACGTCCGTCGTTAAATACTCGGTCTGAGTCCAAACCGCTCCAAGCGATCACACCAAGCTTGCAACTCTCGCTCGAGTTCTCCTTTATCTTCGCTAGCGAGCATCACGTCATCGGCATAAAGCAACGTCCAAGGGACGGGCTTCTGAAGATCTCGTGTGATGGCATCCATGACGACAACAAAGAGGAGTGGGGAAAGCGCAGAACCCTGGTGTACTCCGACAGAGATGGGAAACTCCATCGAGGTCCCAGCTGCAGCTTGAACTCGACTCTTTGAACAAGAGTAGAGAATTCGCACCCACTCTATGAGCTCTTCAGGAACTCCATGTTGACGCAGGGCGTACCATATCACTTCACGCGGTACGCGGTCAAAGGCCTTCTCCAAGTCGAGAAAGGCGATATGCACTGGCTTCTGTTTCTCGCGATGCTTCTCTATCAGGAGGCGGACGGCATGTATGGCATCAACGGTGCCACAGCCAGCCACGAAGCCGCACTGATTGCTGGAAAGCTGGACGATGTCCCGAATTCGTCCATCGACAACTCGCTCAAAGATCTTCATGCTGTGCGAAAGCAAGCGAATCGGACGGTAATTGGAGCAGTCTGCAGGACTGCCCTTCTTCTTCCCTTCTGTACACCTAAGGAATGCAGAACAATTTTTTGAAAAACAGAGACAATGCAATTTCAATGGGGAAGAACGACTACAATATGAAAGCTTCGACGTGGTTGCATTGCACACGAACGCGGACGACAGAAGAGCTGTTGAGGCCTGCCTGCAGCTTCGTGACTCGTCATTGAGTGGGATGAGCTCTAAGGAAGAAGTGAAAGAGGAAAGGTTGGTAAGGGTTGAGTAGTACAAAGAAAAAGAAGTAAATAATGAAATATCAAGATAAATGACGGCGCTATTCAATCCCTTGTAGGATGCGCCACCATCGTACTTCTACGCGAAGTTGTGGAGGAAGTAGCAGCAAATTATGCTGAAAGGGGAGAAAAAGGGATAAAAGACGACGCTAATCAACCTCTTTTGTGATGCGTCACGCATTTTACCTTTTACTAGATAGGGGAAAGGCACCTTGAATGCGTATTTGGCTTACATAAGGACTTGCGATGGCCAGGCGATGAACAAGTCTGTGTTTTATCCTTACCAGACAGGTATGACACCAATTCGTCGTTCGTCGGGGATGGCATGCTTGGTTGGCCTGGGCAGAACATCTTAACCAGGCACCTGCACTCGGGTCTATGCGAAAGCCAGCACCTCCTATGATTGTGCTCCACGCACCCGCTGTTATAGCTAATCATTTTTTGGCTCACTTCAAGGATCTACTTCCACATTAATTTTATAGCTAGCCTCAGAGAACCGAAGTAACGTTGTGAAGGATAGGGCATAAAAAGGGGCATTGTGGATTTTTACGAAAGTAGCATCCACATCTTTGTTATCCCAATATGCTACTGAACTTCAGCTAATAGCTTCTTACAATGCTTGTACCTGTAGGGTACCAAGGCAATACCAAGGGTCATACTACTTCTAACAGGAGTCAAAAATGGAGACAATTGTTCTATGTATGGCGGGCAGAATTTGCCTGTCTCTTGCTACAAGTTGTGCTACCTTTTTGTAAAGTCTTATCAAGCCAGAAAGTCATTTGTTTCTGGTGCTATTGTTGTTACTTGAGAAATTTGGCAGACAAGCTTTTGAAATAGGCAAGCGGGACCATAGACGATACTGTATCCGTTTTGTTCCTGGTTTCGGGCATCATTGGGTAATGGCACCATAAGAACGACTAGATCCCGGGTGACGATAATGACGCCGTTACCAAAATAACCCACCCTTCCCTCCTCCAAGCCTTCGCTCATGGGATGAATTTGACAAACATAATGGATTCGCGCTCACTCATTAAGACGTGGAAAGAATAAAAAACGAAAAATAAGCAGCTATGCGCGATGCTCTTTCTGGACCCAATGAGCGATTAACCAAATAAACGTTCAGCCAAACATGAGCCCATGTTATGAAAGAATGAGGAACTTTCCACATTCAGACAGGTCATTGTTACCTGGAATTCATAGGTAGCCGGTGACTATTGCTAAAATCGACTTATAAACTAGCCTCTAGCTTCTGTGGTTGAGAATTGAACTGTTCAAAATTGTGTGGGTGTGTGAAGAGCTCATGATGAACCCAAAACAACAGGGATCGTGACTTTGTAACCGAATTCTTCGAAAATTTCCCAGTAGAACACCAAAAAGCAGTTCCACTGTCTCCGTCTACATTCATCGTACGCGCTGTAGAACAAAGGAGCTTGCACCAGTCAGCGTTCCACTCGATTTTCGGGTAAGTAATGCCCCATAGCTCATACCGAATCTGCTCCAAATTTGTTTAAGGTTCAATTTTTCTCAAACAAAGGGAGTCTACATATCTTCAATTTCTCAGGTAGTAATGACAGCTTGAAGAAGCTCTCAAAATATATGCTGATCTTGAATGTACCTGGTCCAGTTATTGGGATGGTTACAGCGCTGTGAAGATGCTTAGTTAACAGTGTGGATGTCTGGAAGAGGTAGTGCACTAGCTTCCATCAATTTGAAAGCTCTTTTCACCCAATGCGACGGCAATGCAACGCGGGAGTATAATCTACACCCAGAAGTTGTAGGACAAATATGAGCGCTGAGGCCGGCGGTGAAGACGAGCACTCCCAACTTCTTCTCTTCATTGATACAAACAAAAAGTGCTTATCGGGAGAAGAGAAAGAGAGCGTTAACCAAATACTCTCTAACCAAATGGCCGTGTTGACATGAAGAAAACTCAAATGAATGAAGAAATCCTGGAAAATATGAAGATACTCGCTATTTAAAAGCGATGATGTGCTAGGGCTTTTCCGAATTCTCTCTTGAAAAACAAACCTTCGGCGGCAACGGCGAGGGTGCATCCGGTTCTGGCCACTTCTGGTCGAGCTCCGGAGTAAAGTTCGCAACTGGCAGTTCTTCATCAGCTGCGGATTCCCACATTTTTGACAGATTTATCTGAATGTTCGCAATTCCTGTGAGACCTCTCAATGAGCCCTTTAAATCTTCAAGAGTATAGAGCACTTCAGTTTGACTGAGTGCATTGTGGAGAACGGCAGCGAAATTCGCAAAAGAACTTGGAGTTCTTTCGCAAAATCGCTAGCTTAGCTCTTTTTTCTCGCCGGGCATTTACAAGGCAGCTCCGGAAAGTCCAGTCCTGCACTTTGTAGTTATAATGTGAGCAAAACTAGGGTGCGTATCGTTGTATTGGAGAAGCGAGACCAACTTCGAACGCCGTTTTGCTGGTCCTCAGGGTCGGAGCGTTCTTTGGCATCGAATACGCGGACTTCGATTTGATTAGACTGCGAAGAATCGGATGGACGAGGAATTCGGCATCACTGAAGCAGATTAGAGCCTTGACAGGACTCGCTCGGTTGCGTTGGACAACGCCCGCCGTTCCAATGGCTTACTAAGGTGAGAAGCACCTACCTGTCCTCACTCTGTTCCGAATCGCTCTCTGAGTACGGCAGATGCGACATTGCCTGAAAAAAATATAAGAATTTCTGATGAACCAAACGCGACCTTTCACGGCTGTTCAGATTTTACTCCTTTGTAACCGACACATAGAGAAAAATCTGCTCTATTTTGATTGATAAATGATACAAATGATAATTGATAATTTTGATGATACATGCCAGAACTTCAAACCCTGAAGTTTACTTTTGAACGTGCAAGTGATAAGCTATCACTTACACAAAAATGGAATTGTGGAACAAAAACTTAACCTATTGGGCTCATTTGGAAACACAAACATAAGAATGTAATTAATTCAGTGCTGCTTATTCCAGCGAAGTGTCGAGTTAGATAGCCGTCTCTATCTACGAGGCATATGTTACTGCTGCGTCTGCGTTGTTGAGATCCGCTGGACGAGGTCCGTAATCGGCGGAATTCCGCGAGATATTAAAAGAACACTCGTACGCCAACCGTTGCATGGGTCGGAATTCTTCGTTTGCCCTGAACGAATGATATGGCCTCTTCGCGCTCCTCGAACGAAAAGGATCCATTGGAACACTCTGGCACGCTACAGGTGCATCTGGAGCCGATGTCGGAGTTTGCTCGAATTATTCGGCGACCAACGGGATGTGAAGTATTTTTGCGCATGCATGTTGAAAGAAATTTGCTTGACCGGCGGTCACTGTCATTTAATTGATACATTTGCGTCGGTAGCATGCGATGTTCATTTTCAAAGCCAAAGTAAAGTAACAAAGGTAAAATTTTACTGCTAGTACAGAACTGAAAATACGACAATATATTGATCTATAGTGCGCTAATTGCTAACATTCTTCACAAACACTGGAACTGTCTGAACGGTACGCCGGAACGGCAAGAACGAGTACTATAGGAAGAATCCCCGTTCTCCAAGTAGTAACAGAACATGTTTTGTTTTTGCCGAATCCTTGAGGCAAACGAGTACGACGGTGTAATGGTTAAGGGTCCGCAGAGCGACCTCTTCACGGCAGCGCAAGATCCTGGTGTCATGGACTTGGGGCGCAGTGGTAGAGGGCACACCTCATGTTCGAGAGGTCTAGGTTTCGGTTCCCATGCTAGTATCCGATTTCCATAGAGATTTCCATATCTGAACTTGTGTTTGGCTTCACAGTTCCTGCCCAGTGGTACTCCGCTGCAGTCCAAGCCTGGACTTGCGATACAGTCCACTTTCCCCAGTTCTCAAACTTGTGTAGTATAACAATTCTAGTATAGCCAAACCTTTTCCTTCGAAACGATCTGTCCTCCCGAAAACGTGATAGTGCCTTCACTGGTTAGTGGCGTCGTGACTTTCACAATCCTTTTCTGGTTTAAACTCTTGGTCCTCTTCTCCCACTACCTCTATCGATTTCCACCTGTCGCAGTTTGAAATCCTGTAAGATACTTGCTATCCTTTCCGCCAGCTTCATTTTGTCTCTCGAAGGGACAGCATCCAGTGGAGATCCGCACTTCAGTGCCAATAGGTGAATGAACCCCACTCGAGGGTTAGCAGGCATTGTAGAGTCAGTGTTGGCGGCAGCAGCTTGTTATAACCGCGCGACTTTGTAAGCATAACAGAGGTGAGAATATTGATCGAGGTGGTAGGTCAAGTTGAAGATTATGTGCTCCCCTCCTGCACTGTGAGTAAACTGGTGGCACTCACCTCACCGACACTAATAAATTGCATATTTGGCATATTTCGGACATTGCCGGTGAAATACGAGATATCGACAAATAATAAGTAATAAAAGCATCTTACCGTAGCAAACTTCAAAAACAAGTTCAGATATGGAAATCTCTATGGAAATCCGATATTATGGTAAAAGTGCAAAGACGCGACGTATCATGGGAACCGAACCCTAGACCTCACGAACATGAGGCGTGGCCTCTACCACTACGCCCCATGTCCACAACACCAGGATCTTGTGCTGCCTTGAAGAGCTCGCTCTGCGGACCCTTAACCATTACACCCTCGTACTCGTTTGCCTCAAGGATTCGGCAAAAACAAAACATGTTCTGTTACTACTTGGAGGACGGGGATTCTCCTTATAGTACTCGTTCTTGCCGTTCCGGCGTACCGTTCAGACAGTTCCCTCGTGAGGCTAATTGCTAACATTCTTCACTGACAAGCCTCGCGTAACTAATCCCAAGCATGTTTTGTACGAATATGGAGACGAAAGAAGACATGTGTACTGCTGCTGTTTGTTGTCCCTGTGGTTACTAAGGCTTTTTGTGGCGATAGCTGTTGCACTGTATTCAATGCTGTTGTAATGATATAGGAAGTTGAAGATTTTTTGTTTATAAAGTTCGCACCAATTTCATTGATCAAAATTTGTCCAGTCTAACGTGAAAGTAGTATATTTTGATTTTGCCTCCACCCCAAGTTTGTTCGAGATCTCCAACGACTTCTTCATGGTATAAGTTCTCTCAACCAAACTCAACCAAGGATTTTGAAACATGGAAATAGGGGGTCGGACAAGTCATCGTGTCCAAGGCTTCTTCTGAAATTCAAGAGGGAACTATTTCTTTCTATTATCAGTTATTTCCAGCAACTTGGCTACATTAGCTGCATAATGGTCTCATCAAAAAATTTCCCCTACATTTTATAGAACGAGAACAGCAAATCTGTTTTTTTTATAGAACAAGCGCAGCAACTTTATCGATGGAATTCGGATTCAACTCAAATTCCGAAAACCTAACAACTCCTTTGAAAAACTCCTCGCAACGCCAGATCTTAACGGGAAATTTCAGTTAATTGTTGCCAATCGTTAAACCAGTAATCGTTAAATATGCACTCTTTGTCCCTGCCATGCTATGTGACTTTGTGAGTCCATGTTCGCCACCCTGAGCATGAATCAAGGTAATACGTCATCCGTTTCCTTTTTGGCCTACAAGGCTTCTGATGAAAGACCGAAAAAAATTCAGTAACTCATCTAGATCCCGTCTCTCATAAACCTGCATTGATTGGTCGAGCCCCCAACCCTGTGACAGAGTTCGGCACTTGGCGCAGTCCAATACTCAACACCCATCGTGGAAAACACTTGGAGGCTGTCCGCACTAATTAGCGTCTTTCCTCAAGGAGAAATAACGTGGTGGCTGAATATGTAGCAGGCAGCGCTATCTATTTCTGGCTCACAATTTTTTTGAGGATGATGCCTAAATCAGATAAAAGCAAAGATCTGAGAGAAAAGGAATGCAGTTAATCCTGGCACAAATTCATTCAAATGGCCACCTATCAAACAAGTAAACACCGCGATATGTTAGTCAAACGCATGGACCGATTTGTTCAACCACTTCGGGAGGAATTTTCGTTACTTGACAACTTACCTAATCATCATACTCTATAATAACGCGCTCAGCGATGAATCATACCATCGATTGGCGCTGCCGCAGAAACTAGCCATAAAATAAGGGAAAAATCGATTAGGGGGAATGGGGGGGGGGAAATTACGACACGAAAAAAGCGGAAAATACCCAGACGTCTTCTCCCTGCCTGGAAACTTCGACCCTATAGCAATCAAGGTCGCTGAACACGAATTGAAGTTTGTATTTGAAGTATCGATCACCGCAATCGATACTGATCAAATTACGGGGCGCGAAAATAGCGGAAAATACCCAGACGTCTCCCACCTGCCTGGAAACTTTAGCCCTGGGGGGAGTCGAGGTCACTAAACACGAATCTGAAGTTCGCTTTTGAAGTATCGATCACTGTCAATCGACACTGATCAAATTACGTAGCGCGAAAATAGCGGAGAATACCCAGACGACTTCTATGCGCCAGGGGTTCAGAAGACGTGCGAAATACGCCGCATGACGTGCCTGGGACTCAAAGGACGTGCCAAGGACATCACTCAATGTGTTTGGGATTAGGTATACCGAAGACATCGTCCAATGTGCTTGGGGGATCAGGTGTGCCGAAGACGTCGTCCGCTAAGGATGGATCATTGAGGGGTGGCCAGTACCAGTAATGGAGAGTGAAGAACCAACAGATCGCCCTATCATACTATACACTGTACATACTGCGAGCCTTTTGTACTCCTAAGTAGGCAAGAAAAGCTGTACAAGTAGAGCATCTAGCTTGATGCGTTGACCCTTAGCTTAGTGATGCTGCAACATCGTCCGCGCAACTGCGAGGCACGCCGATAGACGTGAAGGAGCGCTTGTTCTACTATAAATAATCGGCTAATGTCACGTGTCCGTCACGGGGAGAGGGGACTGAAGCCAAGAGTTGCGTACGATAGTGAGCCGTATGCCAGTCGGGTTTTCTTTTAGCTTAACCATGGGCGATTATTGGCAACCTGATAATCTTGGCGGCTGATCACCCAAGTTTGCGATATATTCAGCGGGTGGCACGTCAGGGTATGAATGGGGGGGGGTTCAAGTGCGGAGCGTAGGGATTCAGAAGACGTGCCGCAGACGTTCAACCTGCGTAGGATTGCGAGTAAGGGGGACCAGACTAGGAAGGGGTTAGTGCAGAGGGGATCAGCAAAACGGGATCAATGTGGGTCGGGTTTCTGAAGGCAGGTCATAGAAGTCTTGAAGTGTGTGTCGGGGTACACAAGTGTCATAGACGTCGTGGCAACGTGGAGACACGTGAGTCGGGACTGAGTGTCACCTGTGCGTGCATGACTCTCACTCCGTTTCTTTGCGAGCACACAGGTAAGGAAGGGCTAAAGGGTTTTCGGGTAAGGAAGTATAAGCAGGAGGTGAAGAGGTAGGGAGAGTGACTGTGGGATCCGTAGGAGTATTATTGCCGTCTGACAGTAAACGGTGTCGACCTGTCGACCACTATCGCTAATTTTAGTTATGTTTCTGAAGAGTAAGCAATTCGGACTGGGACTCTCACGATGGTTCTTTTTATACAGAATGGACACTTCGTAAAACAAATCGCATACATGCGATAGAGGGTGAATGGGTTTCAGCAGTGAAGATTCTGCCCTACCATATCCCGCTGTACTATAATCTATGTAATATTATAAAACCAGTTTGTTTACTGTAGTAAAAGTAAGAAGACCTACAGAAAAATTGAGAAGGATTAGTGTTGATCTATTCTCGGGGTGTGGGGGCAAAGCCCCCAACCAGACGTTTGGCGACCGCTGGGCCGCTGAAAGTCTGGTTATTATATATTCCATTAGTATTCCAGTAGGGTAAAGAATTTTGCGAGTACTCAAGCAGTGTTGCTATTTTTGCACATCATATGTAAGCGACAACTACAACGATCCTCATTAAAAATCATTTAGTTCATCCAACTAGATGAGGAATTGAACGGATATGTGCACGTGCCTTTACCGAGAATCTGAAGCAAAATATTTTAAAGAAAATATAACTGTTATTAAGGTCTTACGCCTACACGAAAATCTAAAACAAGGCCAAAAAAAGGCCCTTGTGCCCTTCAGTGGCAAAACAGCTGCAGCAAAGAAGCATACTGCCATTACTTGCTATTTTTCCTTTGGAATGCTAGAAAAAGTAGTGATCAAATGTGGACTGTTCTAATTGACTTATTTTCCTGCGCAGAGTGCCAGCACTTACCCCGTGAGGAAGGACAAAGTCGTCCCGATGGTCATCGCCACGTCGCGGATGCATGGATGAGGAGTGGAGAACTCTCAGCAGAAGCGAAAAATTCTGGAAAGAAGAGAACTTTGGTGAGAATGAGGTGAGAAGGAAGCTCATCGGAAACGAACCACGCGCATCGAGGCGATCAATAGATGCATAACGACTTTCCCTCTCTAATGGCTTCTACCCATTTGGTGCTCTGACTACATCTCTTTGTTTCATTGTGTTTCAGAACAACGAGATGAAGGAATTTGACGAGAAAAATGTGGATAATAAGAAGTAGTACTATGAAGAAAGCTTTGTAAGGAAAAGCTTCTTCCAGAATGCCAGAGACGAAGCTTATACGTTGAAGTGACCACATTGCGAAGAGCTCGACGTATCGCTCAGGGTGAAAAAATTTTAATGAACGAAGTTTCATTAAATTTCCGAAAAATCGCTAAATCGGCAAAAATACGGTACTGATGCTATTTTTAGGTAGAAAATCATTGAAAGCGTGTTCACGTCAAACGGAACACTTTCAAAGGAAACAGAATACTTTTGAAATTAAACACAACACCTTACAGACAGGAATGATCTAGTCAAGTCATTAATCAAACAAGTCAGTTATTCAAGCTTCCAAATCGAGTTTGGTCGTCTTTAGAAAGTTCTTCTTCAGCGTCTGTACCCCTTCATAGCGTGTTTCGCTTTTTCGGAGTCATGACGTTACATACCTTTCCCGAACCAGCGCTAAGCCAGGGTGGACACTAACTGCTTCCAAGTCCATCTGGCCCTCTTTAGAAACTTCAAGAAAATCTCGATTTGAGTGACTAACAATGAGTTTTTAATAGAACTAGGTTTGAATCTATAAATGAAGAATATTTAAATTCCAACAACACTGAACACAAAACGTAATTCTAACATAATCCATAATTAAATATTTGGGTGCAAGTCAACAACGGGTGTGCATCACCATGATCCCTCACAGCATCCGGAGAATTTGTTCGAAGATTTATGGAATGAAAACGTTAGACACGTTCACATAATCACCATACCCCTATAACCTACAGTACCGCCGCTAAACATTCAACCAAACGACGTTTGCGACGCAAAAACGCGTTTTTTGCGTCGCATCATGATAACTTTCTCCAAAGTAAAGCCTTTCTCGCCAAAGTCTACAAGGGATCCTGCCATCATCCTAGCTACCACTGGGCATGCGACCGCCATTAAAAAGTGGATGAAAGCCTGAAAACCAGTGCCGCAATTAACGAGGGTCCTAATTACTGTGACCCGACCCAACACCGTCGCCGAGTCTCGCCTAATTATGTCCCCAGGCATAGTTACTGCTGCCCAGTTGAATTTTAAATTTCTTAAACCTAATTAAATTGTATTTTCCTGCCGCTTATGATCTTGCCCTGGCTGCGACGATTCATTTGGTACCAAATAGCGCCGGAAGATATGCACTGAGAGTGCTGTTGCTTCAACCGATTTCGCTTATTTCAACGAAAGAATTCTTAGTCTAGGACCTGTTATTGTAGCTTGCTATCCACTCATCTTTAAGGAATGAAAATGACATAGAAATTTAGGTTTTGAGTTCATTTTGGGCATTTGCGTACTGGTTGCAGTTTGTCAAGCTGCAAGTGAGTCTTGATAGAAAGCACTCTCTATCGCCGATTTTAGCTGCGAATATCAATGTACTAAGCGGATGAATTAGTCTAAAAATATGCTGGCTAACCGTAAATAAGGTAGAGACTCCAATTATCAAATGTCGAGAAGGCAGGTGATCAGATGGCAGGATTTCAGCTGATTAAAGTGACGACTTCTTTCAGAAGTGCGACTGAACTTCTAAAGCATTTCATGTCCAGTCTTCGCAGAATGAAAAATGGAAAGCCCAGTATTGTAATTATGCAATTATTTGCTAAAAATCTTC
>CANDYH010000509.1:0-22618 GCA_947396885.1 Heligmosomoides polygyrus polygyrus | reverse complement strand
TCTTTTTTCAATCCAAGAATGGGAAGAAACGCCCACTTTGCAGGGATGGCGCTTGAGCATTCCGTCTTCTTATTTATTCATTATTTATTTATTTAGCCACGGATCTCCCTCGATAGAGAGCCTTCGGGCTCTCTTGTTAAGAGGGATCTCGGGCCGCTTGTCGCAGGGCCACGTGGCGCGTCCCCGGGTGGTGGATAGGGGAATTAAACGCGAACCAAATGCGACCGTGTACTGCCCAGAGACGCAGGTGGGATGCAGGGGATGGACTCCTTGCTCCTGCTGTGTCGGGTCGTCGCGTTCCTTGTGCGTGGGAGCGGCATGTTCGTGCGTGGATGTGCGTGGATGTGTCCGTGACTGTGCGGATTGTAACTGTGTCGGCTCGGCCAAAAGCTTGCACTCGGTAGACTGGGAGTACATGTAAGGCGATTCGAGGCCGCCTTAAGTCTCGCCCCGTCCCTTCGGGCGGTCTGGCTGGCTGCCCGGAGTACCCCGCCCGCACGACAGAGCCTGACTAGCTACCCGTGTTGTATTCCAGTCAAACACAGCAGCACTAATGGGCCTCATTCCCCTGACCCCGAAAGAGCCCCCATTTCTGCAGCGATGGGAAGGACGAGGACGGAGAGGCTGCTAAAATCTCAGGGCCTAACCAGGCTGCGCAAACTGAGAAGGACTAGGATGACGATCTGTACTTACAACGCCCGCACGCTTGCGTCGGAAGCATCCGTCGAGGACCTGATGATGCAAGCCAGGAAGATCAAGTACGACGTCATCGGACTGACCCCTACACGCCGCCTACGACTCCGGAGAAGAACTGTTCCTCGGAAAATGCGACAGCAGGGGAGTAGGCGGCGTTGGTGTCCTCGTCAACACGCACTTGGCCCGAACATCGATTCGTACGAGTCTCTGACAAGTCGAATCGGACGTCTGCGACTGAAGCGATGTGGCTCCGTGCCAGCCTTGACTGTGTTCGTCGCGTATGCCCCAACATCCGACTACGACGACGAAGACGTCGAGGCCTTCTACGTGGAGCTGGAGAAGTTCTATAAGGAAGATCACACCTTCTACAAGGTGATCGTCGGCGACTTCAACGCCAAGATCGGGCCACGAAGGTCGCCGGAAGAACTTCACATCGGAACCCACGGTTTGGAGTGGAACGAGCAAGGTGAAAGGCTGTCTGAGTTTATCATGTCGACCAAGACCATCCATGGAAACTCGCAGTTCCAGAAGCCTCCCTCCCTACGATGGACCTGGGAATCCCTCGGTGGCCAGTTCCACAACGAGATCGACCACATCATCTTCAATCGCAAGTATTGCCTGACCGATGTCTCCGTTGTCCCCAAGTTCTACACGGGATCGGACCACCGCCTCCTTCGCGCGAGGTTCCGCTTTTCGCGTCAAGGAGAGAAGGCCGCGAAGATCAAGAAGAGGAATACCAGAACGACCATCAACTGGGACCTCTACACCTCTCTTGTCGGCCTTTGGGAAGATGCTGTCATGGACAACGTCGACGAGGAATACGATCGCTTCGTGCACCATCTCCACGATAGTGCTAAGGGAGCCGAGAGCTTGAAGACCACCAAGAGGCGCCTGTCTCCGGAAACTCTCGAGCTGATACGCCAGCGTGGAGCAGCACGAGCGTCAGGCAACTACCAACTGACGTCCGAGCTTGCAACGCTATGCAGAGCAGCGATAAAGGAAGATCTCAAGGAGAGAAGGGCGGAAGTGTTGGCTGAAGCAGCAGAGGTAGGGTTGAGCATCCGCAATGCTCGCCGGAACTTCGCCAACTTCAAGACCAAGATGACCGCTCTCCGACGTCCTGACGGAACCATCACCTCTTCCAGAAGGACCATAGAGAGAGTCATCCACGACTTCTACTCCGATCTCTTCGATAGCCACGTCCACCTGCCCCCATGCCATCTTCCGCAGGATGGATACGTCGTCCCCTCTGTTCTCTCTTCCGAAATCCGACACGCCATCTCGTCGGTGAAGAAACGTACAGCACCCGGTTCTGACAGGATCAGAGCTGAACACCTGAAGAACCTCCCGCCAGCGCTCATCAACACCCTCGCGCGGCTCTTCACACGCTACCTGTCCGAATGCAAGGTTCCATCTCAGTGGAAGACCAGCAAGACCGTTTTGCTGTACAAGAAGGGAGACGTGCACGACATTGGCAACTATCGCCCGATCTGCCTGTTGTCCGCAGTCTACAAGCTGTTCACTCGAGTCATCCTGAATAGGATTAGTAGAACGCTGGACGAAGGACAGCCATGCGAACAAGCAGGATTTCGGAGAGGATTCAGCACGATCGACCACATACACACCATTACGAAGCTCATCGAAGTGTCGCGAGAGTACAAGCTGCCGCTGTGCCTTACGTTCATCGACCTGAAGAAGGCATTCGACTCCGTCGAGACTGTCCGTAGTCCGTCGAGACTGAAGCGGTCATGGAAGCCCTGCTCACCCAGGGCGTTCCTACTCAGTACATCAGGGTCCTTCGAGAGCTGTACAGTGGATTCACGACCAAGATCTCACCATTCTACAACGACGTCGTCATTGACGTGAAGAGAGGGGTTCGACAAGGGGATACCATATCCCCGAAGCTCTTCAGCGCCACCCTCGAAAACGTCATGCGCGAACTAGAATGGGAAGACATGGGAGTGAAGGTCGACGGCCGGCAACTGCACCATCTTCGCTTCGCTGACGACATCGTGCTCATAACACCGAGCATCAGTCAGGCGGAACGAATGCTGGCCGACTTCGATCGTGTATGTGGAAGCGTTGGACTGCAGCTGAATCTTACGAAGACGATGTTCATGAAGAACGGATGGGTTTCTGATGCCCCATTCTCGCTCAACGGAACGAACATCTCCGAATGCTCCAGCTATGTGTAGCTGGGTCGCGAAGTCAACATGGCCAACGACCTAGCACCAGAACTGAGCAGGAGGAAACGAGCGGCTTGGGGAGCTTTCAAGAGCGTCGAAGAAGTCGCGAAGAAGACGAAGAACGTCCGACTCCGTGCCCACCTATTCGACTCCACTGTTCTTCCTGCCCTAACATACGCCTCAGAGACCTGGGCTATACGAAAGCAGGATGAACACGCGATCAGCGTCGCGCAGCGTGGAATCGAGAGGACGATGCTCGAGTGACACGACTCACGCAAGTGAGAGAAGGCCTCCGGAGTTCCGAGCTTCGCCGACGTTCGAAGATCAGAGACGCTGTCGCATGGGCCAAGTCGTCGAAAATTAGGTGGGCCGGCCACGTAATGCGATTCGCAGACACCCGCTGGACGAGAGTTGTCACAGATTGGATTCCGCGGGATGTCAAAAGAACACCAGGACGCCGACCAACGCGTTGGTCGGACTTCTTCGTGAAAGCCCTGAACGACCGATATGACGCTCTTCGTGTCCCTCGAGCGAGGAGGATCCATTGGACCACTCTGGCACGCGACAGGGACGAATGGAGACGCTGCTGGCGCCCGCT
Organism: Heligmosomoides polygyrus polygyrus; assembly: GCA_947396885.1. Taxonomy (NCBI): domain Eukaryota; kingdom Metazoa; phylum Nematoda; class Chromadorea; order Rhabditida; family Heligmosomidae; genus Heligmosomoides; species Heligmosomoides polygyrus. Next base: position 19,138 of record CANDYH010000509.1, on the reverse strand, counting down.
CGAGCAAGTCGATGATCAACGGGACGACAGGTGATACAGGTGATTTGTTTAGGGTGTGGTGAGGCTCCTAGGAATTACGACTTCAAGCTCTCATATACAAAGGAAGCTGAAAATGGAACATATCCGAACATGACAATGGTGCATGCTTCCTGCAGCAATGGGCTGCACATAAGAGACGGGTAATCTACAAGACTGACACAGATACAGACAGTCCTGAGGCATTGCTACTGTATTTCGGTTCTTTTAGGAAAAGTCGCGCGATTTGTACCAACGGACAATGGCTTCCAGAACTCGGTCGATGTCCCTGTACGTGAAAGCATGTTCTACCATAGGCGGTTACGCTTATTAAGGATAAGTTTGCTTTTGCTAAACACAGACGTACATATCTGCGTAACCTAATTCTCTTCAAGAACACTACTTCTCTAGAATAAGGGGTTAGCGTAATAGGAACAAAACCAGACTGTAAAACGTCTTACCAGGGAAGGGTCTTAGGTGTATGACTGAATGGAGGAAATGGATAGTACTGCGAGAATCTCCACCCTTTATATAGTAAAAAGCATGTTTTGTTTTTGCTGAGTCCTTGAATCAAAAGAGCTACGGGCCCTCCAAATTGGGTGTACAGGATTGCAGCGTCAGCGCATACGGGACGTGGCGAAAGGCTCTGCGGCAAGTAGATCGGTGGCTCAGCAGGGTGCGATGCTGCTTCACAGGTGCTAGGCCAGATGCTCGACCCCGTGCTATGCACTATTTTCGCATTTTTTCACGACGGCTGACTCCTTTGCCAATTTGCTCGCTACACATCTACACTTTTATTTCGCTCTTAATTGCCAAATAAGGGTCAGATTCGTAATCAACGCACCAGATAACCCCCATAGACAAACGTTTAGGGATCGCGGAAGAGCTGGACGTCAGTAAAACTGCTGTTGCGGATGTTCTGAAACGCCTTGGAAAGGTGGAAAAGCTCGAAAAGTGGGTGCCCCATGAGTTGAGTGAGCGGCGAAAACTATCACGTTTCAATATTTGTTCTTCTCCACTTTTACGCCACAAAACTGACCCGTTTTTGAATTGGATCATCACTTGTGGTCAGAAGTGAATTCTGTGTGATAAGAGGAAATATTCCGCACAGTGGTTGGACGCCGACGAACCCCCTAGGCATTTTCCAAAGGCTTCACCAGGCAAGGGAATGGTCACTGTGTGGTGGTCGGCGGCTGGCTGGTGTGATCCATTCCAACTTTTTGGCACCAGGCGAAACTATCACAGCAGAGTTCTTCTTCTTCTTCAGCGTTTGTCCCGCTTCGTAGCGGGTTCCGCTATTCTGGTGTCATGACGCCACCTTTCCCTATCCAGCGCTAGATCAGGGTGAACACCAGCTACTTTCAATTCCATGTGTAACGTATCAGCCCAACGCTGCTTCGGGCGCCCTCTAGGCCGCTTTCCAGACACTTCGAAGTTAAGGCCTATCTTGCGGACGTTGTCTTCCTTTCCACGCAGAACGTGGCCGTACCATCGCAAGCGAGCTTCGCGCATCTTGTCAGCTATCGGCGCGACACCGAACTTCTGCCGAATGACATCGTTTCGGACGCGGTCCATGCGCGTGACTCCAGCCGTCCAGCGCAGCACCTTCGTCTCCATGACGCGGAGGCGCGTTTTGACTTCCTTTGTCGCAAACCAGCACTCAGCGCCGTACATCGCTACTGGCCGGACGACTGCTCTGTAGATCTTCGACTTCAGGTGCTCTGGTATCTTCCTATCGCAAAGAACGCCAGTCAACAAGTGCCAGTTGGACCAAGCTGCACTCACGCGTGAACTCACTTCAAGCATCAGACTACCATCAAACGCTATTGCTGACACCAGGCACTTGAAAACAGATGATCGTCTTAGCTCAGTGTCGCTAATCCTAATGGAGCCGGACTCACTTACGTCAGTCGTTAGGTACTCGGTCTTCTTGACATTCAATTTGAGTCCAAACATCGCCTGGCGGTCGCACCAAGCTTGCACCTGCCGCTCGAGATCACCTCTGCTTTCGCAGCGAGTATTACATCGTCAGCTTATAGCGGCGTCCAACGGACTGGCTTCTGAGGATCTCTCATAATGGCATCCATGACGACAAAAGTGCAGTGAGGAATGCGCAGAACCCTGCTGCACCCTAACGGAAATGGGAAACTCCATTGGGGTTCCTGCAGCTGCTGCACTCAACTCTTCGGCGGAATAGTAGAGCATCCGAACCCATTCTACAAGTTCCTGAGGAACGCCGTGTTGACGCAAGGCGTACCATATAACCTCACGCAGTACGCGATCGAAGGCCTTCTACAGGCCGAGAAAGGTGATATGCACCGGCTTCTGTCTCTCGCGATGCTTCTCCACCAGGAGGCGGGCGGCGTGTATGGCATCAATGGCCCACAACCGGCTACGAAGCCGCACTGGTTGTCATAGAGCATGACGATTTCACGAATTCGTCTATCGAGGATTCGCTCGAAGATCTTCATGCTGTGCGAAAGCAAGCGAATCGGATGGTAGTTGGAGCAGTCTGCAGGACTGCCCTTCTCCTTCCAAATCGGAATCGTCGCACTATTGTGCCAACACTCCGGTACTTTCCCCTTCTTTACAACCTGTTTGAAGAACTTAGCCAACCATTCAGCAAAATACCAGAGCCTCGGTTTCCATAATTCGGCTGCCAGGTCATCGGGGCCTACCGTCTTGCCGCCTTTCATCTTCTTCAGACACTCTTCTGTTTCCTCCACGGTGATCTTGTGGACGGGGCCGTAGATAGAAGCCACAGAAGGGATGGCCGGATAAGGAAACTTTGCAAGTCGGTATAAGCTCAGCATCTGCGACTCGAGCTTTTCGTTGACATCACTATAATGAGTGGCTTTCGCAACAGCCACTGCTTTCTTTGCAGCCTTCTTCGCGCTCCGATACTTCTACCAGGTGTCGACCGTTTTGTCGCCGAGAAACACAGGATAAAGCGATTTCTTCTCTCGAACCTTCGCTTTCACATCGCCCGTGCACAGCCATGTCTGCTTGTTGACCTTGCGTCGTCCAGGCTTCGTAGTGCCGAGCATCGAACTTGCAGCTTGACATGTCGCGTCGGTAGCCTCCCTCCAGGTTTCATTTACACTCGTGTCACCGAAAGCGAGAAATTATGGCTGTTTTGTTCTCTTTCATTCATCAGTACTTGATGCTAGCCGCACCACAACGCTCCGTCTGCTTCAATCTCGGAGGTGTGATCTTTGAAGTGCAGGCCAGCGGTCGATGCTGTGGGCGACCGTCTCATATGGCACGATTTTCGTGTCTGCGAAAAGACTTCGGTCCCGATCTTTGACAAGGTAAAAGTCAATCTGCGTTATAGAATTCCCACTATAATACGAAATGAGGTGGGAGTCGCGTTTCTGAAACACGGGGTTCACAATGGTGAGGTTATGCAACTCCGCATACTCGAGAATACGCTTACGGTCGGTGTTACCTCTTTCGTCGGTACCTCTGCATTCTTCTCATCTAACAGGCTCCAGAACTGTTCCTTGGCTTGATTGAAGCAGCCAGTCTGCGGAGCATACGCAGAGAAGAAGTGATAGAGGCAGCGACAACAATCTTGATCAGTCCCAGGACACCGCTGGTGGTCCTGGGACTTCCACATAGAACGGCCTTAAAGCCTCTTCCTGTGTCCCTTGACTTGTTGCAGGACCACCTCGTCTCCTGCACCGCACAGAAATCAACTCTCCTTCGCTCCAGTGCTTCAACCAACTCGCACGAGCGACCCGTCAACGTACCCACATTCAGCGTAGCAAGCGGGTCCTGCTTACGTTACGGGACTTTCGGACTAGCTCAGTTACCTCCCGATGCCGTCCTCGCATCAGGGACCCTCGCATGCTTCCCACACTCGCCGGGCTATACGAGTGCCCGTCGGCTCCCGCGGACGCCGTAGCACTATCTCGATACTAACAGGGCGTCATCCCTCATGTCTGCCTTATGTAGCGTATTGAATAAAAAGATAATAAATATACATATAAGTAAATCAATCTTCCTCGACTACGGTAGAGTGGTCGGATTAATGTCACGTGTCCATCACGGGGAGGGGGACTGAAGCCAAGAGATGCCTACGGCACGGCGGCGTAGGCCAACCAGGCTTTCTTTGGGCTTAACCATGGGCGATTGCTGGCGAACTGTATCCTTGACGGCAGACCGCCCAAGTTTACGATATTTTGAGCGGACAACGCGCCAGGGTATGGATGGGGATCAAGTGCCTAGCGCCGGGATTCAGAAGACGTGCTGCAGATGTCATCCAACGTGCGCTGGGATTCTGAAGACGTGCAAAAGACGTCGTCCAAAGTACGATGGGATTCAGATGACGTGCTGAAGACGTCGTTCAACTTGCGTAGACGTGCTGCAAATGTCGTCCAACGTGCGCAGATATTCAGAGGACGTACCGCAGACGTTCAACTTGCGTAGGGATTCCAAGTAAGGGGAACCAGTAGGAAAGGGACCAGTGAAGAGGGAATCAGCAGAGAAGGACCACTGGAGGGGGAATAAGGGAAGGGGAGACCAGTATTTTCCCTCAATGTCGTCCAATGTGCATCGGGTTTCTGAAGTCGTGGCGCGTGTGTCGGGGTGCAGAAGGAATGTCATAGACGTCGTGGCAACGTCGTGACACGTGAGTCGTGACTCAGTGTTATGGACATGTGAGTGCTCGGCTAACTATCACTCACGCCAGCACATAGGTAAGGAAGTATTAGCGGGGAGAGGAGGGGAGGAGGTGCGGATGGTGATTATGGGATTCGGAGGAACATTGCTGCGTTCGGACAGTAAACGTTGTCGACCTGCCGATCAATACCGATCAATTTTAATTATTTTTCTGCAGGTTAAGCGCTTCGGATTGGGACTCTCGTGATTTGTTTTTTGCCACGTAGAGAGCGGGCACTTTGGAGAATAAATCGCGTGCATGCGATTGAGGGTGAATGGGCTTCATAGGTACACTGAAGATTCTGCCCACCATATCCCGCTGTACTAATCTATAAATCTAAATCTATAAAACCATTTTTACTTTAATAAAAGTAAGAAAGCCTGAATAAGAACGGAGGAGGACTGGTGATGTTCTATTCTCGGGGTTTGGGGGCGAAGCCCCAACCAGACGTTTGGCAGCCGCTAGGGCGCTGAGCGTCTGGTGGATTGTATAACATAAAGAGAGGTGGAAACATTCAAACATCTGATACTGTGGAAACGCTCGTTCCGATCTACCGAACAGCTTTCAAGGGCGCTGAATTATTATTTTACAAATGGGGACTTTTGTTTTCAGTTCATTGTCCACTAAGCGCGTTGATTCTGAAGAATGGCTACTATCAAGCCGATCCTGATTCGTACGAGCACCCTAGAAGCGATATGAGGCTGCACCGAACAAGAGCAAAGGCCTATTGTGGAACGATAGCCGACTCGAGTGGGTATCCAATACTACGCAACCAGTATGCCTGCAGGTTTATCAAAAAATTATTTCAGTAGATGGAGCTGCCCTTGTTGCACACCGTTACAGGTGTAATGACGGTGGATGGCAGCCAATTTCGTCGCTACGCACGAAATGCTGAAAAGGAAACTATCCCAGAGAGGATGTGCGATCGTTTCTGTTTTAGAGCCGCCCAAGATTTATTGGGAGACTCTCTACTGTTTCTGTTTTCAAATAAAAAGGGCACTGCAGTTCACAGTCACTTTGATTTCGCGTTCACTTGTTAGCCATATAAACACAGTACCGAACGCTTCATGCTTCTTCCTTTTTCGGACTGAATTCATCAGGAATCAACGGGTCGACCGTTATTCGTTATCCGTTATCTGGTTCCGGAAAGGTTTGACCCACCGCTTAGCAGTTCGTCATACGGCGACTTTTCGACCGAATAACGAACAGCAAACTATGCAACTCTAAGACATAGTCATGGTCAATATGTTAGTTTTATATGTAATAATAATAAATAATAAGTCAGATGGGAGCGCCGCCTGCCGCGTGCACCCGATATCAGGGTCTTGGTTCGAATTTAAAAAAAAAACTGGCCCTACCAAGCCTTCCATCACTCTGGGGTCGGCGAATTAGTGCCGCACTTATCTGGGAAGTGAAAACACAGAGTTGTCCATCGGCTGTCCTCTCCATTTCATTGTATGGGACAAAAACGCACTTAATTCGCCTCCACGACATCTCCTACGTATAAGTGGAATGCATGGCGCTTCCTACAAAGGGATTGATAAACATCGTCTTTGATCCTTCATCCACGCGCTGCGTCACAGCGTGTCACAGATACAAAACCGTTGCATGGAAAGGGAAGCTAGAACCGGAGTGGACATTCTTTCTCTCACTCGATTGATAGGTTGGATCCTATATGTATTGTGCACAGCACACTCTCAGAACATTCCAGGCATGACAGAGCACTGACAACGCACGCCATGCTTGAGATACTCCGAAAACACTGCACGTCACATGTACGTCCTGGAAAATAAGGTGCTCCAATCGTAAAAGCCTGCTGCAGTTATTTTTTAAGGCCACCCACCTGGTAAAGTTTCATACACGGTTTTATAGATCTCGAGGAGGCGAATCGAATGGTGCCAACAATTTCTGAAACAACTCAAAATTAAAGGAGATATGAGCCTGCGACGGTTTGCGACGGATTTTTCCGTCGCAAACCGTCTTTTTGACCGCGCGACGCGGGCGGTATTGTACAGAAATCGTTGTATGCTTACAAACAGCTTTGTAGAACAGTGACAAAACAGACCTGAAAGCTTGATGCATTACTGCAAAAGTTCTACAGGGACGCACTCATTAATTTCCACTCATACATTTTTCCCCCAGTTAAAACGAGATACACACTGTGGTAGAACTTGTTGCTTATTCCCATTTGTTTTGCGCGTGAGTGTCATGCTTACGCTCTGAATAAATAAATAAATAAATAAATAAACAAATAAATAAATATGATAAAATAAATGCAGTTATTTTTGTGTGAGATGGAAAGAGATGCAAAAGGTAAAACGGTTTTAACTTCCTTTCTTTAAACAAGCGAGACTTGATCCAACAAACTATTTATCGTTAACAAAACACCTAAAAACAGTAAACTAGCAATACAAGGGAATAGATCGATGACACTAATGTTAAAAGTAGAGTGCGGCCGAGGAGGTTCGATCGCTTCCTAGATGGGCAGCAACCCCGGAAGTGTGAGTCGACAACTCATTGGCAGGTTCCCTTCACAAAAAAGGACGCGTGCGTGCGGGCGACGAGTGGCGGTGGGTGACGTGATCCTCCCTGGAAGCAAAAGGAATTCTTATTGGTCTTCTCCAAAAACCCTTTGCCGCTTGATTCGCAGGTTTTCGCTTCATGGCGCCTCCTGCGGTATGAATTTGAAACGGTGATTATTGTTCTGATCTCTGGGCTGCGTTGCCCTGGTGGCACTTTCCGAACCGGCACCCCTATCCATGTGCCCCCTCCTAAAAAGTGATCGCCCCACTCGGTCACACTCTACTCCTTCAATATTGTAGCAGGTCTTCCTCAACAAATTCACCTAAACCTTCAAAGGCTCGTAATTAGCGCCTATCTTCGTTATTACCGCGGAAGTATCACCTCTTTCGATTGCACGATAAGGGCCATCCCATTCGATTGTGAGTTTAGGATGCTTGCCCTAGGCATTTTCAACTGGCCACTTCATAAACACCTTATCGTCTATTATCGGTAATTGCTCTTTCCAAACCTTATGTCTTTCATCATACACTTTTTTAATGTGTTCAAAATACATTGATGTGTGTTCGGCTGCTTCTTTCCTTATGATCTGAAGGCCATGCAGAAGGACAGTTCCGTAATCGTCGAAGTCTACTTTATAGGACTGTCCGCTAACTTGTCCACCGACTGGCCATCGTAAGTCGTTGTTCAGCCAAATACGCATTCAAATCGCCTCCACGATAGCTAGAAAAGCTAGACATTTCTTCGCCGAGCCTTCAAGCCCGTCACCGAGTCCACAAAGATGCTGGTCTAACCTCCTCGTAAGATATGACTATCTTCACCTGGCGCTGCATATCCCAAAATACTTTTGCCGCCATCTGAATCAGTTATAGACAGAGAATGTCTGCAGCCGCTGGGCGTATTTAAACGATTTTAGAAAAAATGCAAACAAAAATTAGGAAAGCTATTTTTCCTGACCGTTAACACGTTCATGCCGTGTCACACCTTTTCGGCGGGACCGTGTGACACGATGCGTGTCACGATGCTGACGCTGCGAAAAATGTGTTGGTCCCACGCACCAGGCACCTCCCATTCAATGTAGATCTGCTGCGTCGCAGCAAGAGTATGCGATGGTTCGTGCTCAAATATAGCGCTTAAAGCCATTATTCCAAGGTATTCACTGACACTGTGGTGTGACATCAAACCAGGCCTACTTTCACCGTTTTTTTTATTGTCCCAAAATGGCGTATTTTTAATAACTTTCTCAAATATCAAATACTTCTGAAAAGAACCACATGTTTAAGCCTCGGCTTAGCAGCTCAACTCTATCTTTTGACATGCAAATCCTGCTCTTGTTGAACAATGCATATAAGCCGGACAGAATCAATCGACTGGGCGCAACAACTTGTACATAGAGCGAGGTGACTTTTTTCCTTCCTCCCTTTAAACAGAGGCGTTGCTAAATGTTTATGTCTCCACTATCTCGCAAGGCAGCCACTGGGCTCCCGAACAAGCCCAGTGGCTTGGGCGGGGAGGGGGAGGGGGCGGGGAATGGGCGACGAGGGGTAGAACGCTCGTCCGCCCGCGGGCTTTGCTTAGGAAACTTTTTTGAACGCGCGAAAAGTGTAGGAAACCTAGTTGGCTTCTATTAGGCCCCTGTTATACTCCCGCGGGAGCTTCCGCGGATGGGCGGAAATCGCGTCGGGACCCCGCGCCGGGCCACTCGTCGCGGCGCACCACGCCCGCCGTCCGCGGATCGCCGCCGACAGCCGACGAGAGGGGTGTTATACTTCCCGCCCGCGGGAGGACAGCCGTCCGCGGTGCAGTGCACCGCGGACGGCTGTCGTCCCGCGGAGTTCGGCGCGGGAAACGCGCTCCGATGCGACGCAAGCCGCCCCGGGACGGCGACGACCATCCGCGGTGCACCATCCGTCCGCGGACGTCCCGCGGAAGCTCCCGCGGGAGTATAACAGGGGCCTTAGGTTCGCGCATAAGTTCTCGGACAGTTGATCCCTCCTGAACTGAAAGCGCATTTTCCCGCCAAATTTCTCACATATCAACGCGTAAAGGATCGATCGATAGAGAAGGAAAGGGCTACAAAACTGTTCCTAACATTTACTTCTGCGTTGTTAACGTCAGCTATTATGGCTAAGCAATTCATCCCAACTGAGACGCATATTCGGCACGTCATGTTATTCCTGCATCAGTCTGGCCTCAATGCCAACGAATCGCATCGTCGCCTGAAGGATGTTTACAACGAGAGTACTCCTGCTCGAAGTACTGTGTACCAGTGTTCTCGAAGTTTGCAGTTGGTGAATTCTCCGTTGAAGATAATGAACGAGAAGGGCGCCCGATGACACTGGATTTGGATGGCCTCCGAAGTAGAGGGGAAGCGGACCCATACCAAACCACTCGCGAGCTATCAAGCACTCTTGGTGTTAGTCACTCAACAGTCGTTCGAGGATTGAATTCGATTGGCAAGGTGCAAAAATTGTGGGTTGACGCAACTGGAGAGGCAGAGGATATCACCGACTCCGGTGATGCTCATACGGTAGTAAAGGGGCGGGGCCTCGCTGCACCCCAGCTGGGTGTGCCTGGCCCTGGCAGACGTTCACCTGTACGCTTAGAGGAGCGACGTTCCTCAAATAAAGCCTATTCATCCACTCTTCTGTTATCCTTGTATATTTCCGCAACCCACTGAACCACCCATAACGGTGAAAGAGGAAGAAGCAATCCTCACGTCTCAAGCGCCCATTACAGAGGACGTTCCGAAACCCGGCCTTCACGTGAAAAAGATGATGCTATGCATTTGGTGGAGTGTTCTTGGAGTAGAATACGGGAGCTGCTGGACGAAGGGATAACAGTGACGGCAGGGGTTTACGTCAACCAACTGAGGAAGTTGAGGGCCCACCTTCGAACCACACGAGGAGAGCAAGTGAAGGTGTATTTTCAACACGACAACGCTAGACCGCGTATTGCTAGAGCGACGGCGGCTGAGTTGGCGGACTACGGATGGACCGTTCTTCCACATCCACCTTACTCACCAGATCTCGCTCCTTCTGATTATCATTTGTTTTCAACGCTACTCTTCAGCGCTACTTGGACGGCCAGCAATTTAGGAAACGAGAGGATGTCAAGGAGGCACTGCTCACATTTTTCGATCCACAACCGGCCACGTTTTTGGAGAAAAGGCATCCATGACTTACCAGCACGTTGTCGAAAGACAATTGATGTAAAGGGTGGTTACTTCAAATGATTCGATATTGTTGTTCGTATGTTGTGGTAATAAATATTTCATGCCCCAAATGTCCGAGAACTTATGCACCAACCTAATATGTATATGTGTACCACCACGCAATGAGTTTTGTACTTCCAGCGACTATGTCGGATGCTCCACGGGTGCTGCAAAGCTGGATGTGCAAATGTGTTCGGAACACAATAACCCCGTTAAGTTGGGCCTGATCCTACTTCAGTTCAGCAAAGTGCAAATGCTCTCTGTTGACAGGTGTTTCGAAATGGCAATATACGCTACCCAGTCTTTTACATTCTTGCATACTTTCATTCATCAGTATGCTATTCTATTGCAAGTCGCACTAATTGTGCACTGTGTACGTACAACATTGTGTTTTGTACGAGAGAGGGTGGAGTGATTACGCCAACAGAATTTAAACGGAACGAACAACATCATTTGTCAGCTTTTAGCACTTGTAGCATCTTCCAACTTGCCAGCCCTATATCAACTCTCATTCTTGAAGAGGTAAGTGGCAATTGCACAGCTCTGGAAACTTTTACGCCGAGAATTCATATTAGGAGAATAGTTTTGCGTCCCAAAGATGTGAAAAAGACACTGTTTTGGTAAATAATTGCAGATGTTGGTCTATTATTTCTGCTTCGCCGCATTCGTCGCTGTAGCAGCAGATGGAGGTAAGCAACGCATTTCTTCAGAACAACTCGCATAAAATGGTGCCTACCAACGTTGCAGTAGTCAACGAACGTTTTCATAGGAAGTGTTGAGAGACACATGTATGTGCCAGTAGTCTACGCTGCACTCCGCCAGAACCCTTAATTACGCTAGCATTTCGGGCTTTCTTCGATCGCAATATAGTGGCTCCATCTCCCGCAAAGTGGCTAGAAGGGAGGGTCACCTCATCACACCTTTATTGCCTTTATTCAGACACTACTTGAGCTGCTTCTTTAGGGATTGAACATGAACTTATGTAACATTTCGTGAAGACATGTTTGAATGGATTAACCGTGTGATCACTGACAACTTCATGCAAGGTAGACGTCGGAGTGACGCTGCTTGCGATCTATCGTCCTGGCAACTCGAAGCGGTGGTCACTCGGTCCATTTTTGTCCATTGTTCTTCGGTTTCTCTTTTTTACTTCGGATGAACTTATCTAGCCAGGCGTTACTGGTAGCATCGGTTTTCTTCATGTTATCAGCATTTTTGGAAGTGCTTAGAGGTGATTCCCAGCCATTTTGCTCCAAGCTCGAGGAATAAACTCACGAATCGGATACACTAAAAGGACTGATTCTTGTCCGCGTTTGGCCGGGGCATAATTCCATCGCCGCGATGCCATCGCGACGCTCAATTCATGACCATTCCGCCGCGCACGGCCGAATAATCAGAAGAAACTTCGCCGCGTTTGCCACAACAATGGCGGCCGGCATCCGCGATGACTTTCCTCACCCATCGAGCGCAGCGCGACAGGAGGTACACCCGCCCCCTGCTGGGGGGCGTAGCGTCAGGAGGTACACCACTGTTCTGCGGACCGGGAACTTTTGTTTTGCCTGTCAAAGATTTCGTAAGGCAGCCGTTAGACTCTCGGTGAAGCCTAGGGAGTTGGGGGTGGGTGAGTAAGGGGGATGAGAGGAAGATCGCACTCCCCCAGCAGGGGGCGGGTGTACCTCCTGACCGTCCCTCCCCCATCGCGGGCGTGGCATACTTTTTCGCTCCGCGCGCGGTGTTTAGCGTTGGTGCTGGGCGTATCGCTATCGCGTTTCCTTGCAGAGCGATGAGCGATGCGACGAACGCTGAGAACTCCTCGTGCTTTCGCGTCGCTCCGCAAAAGTCATCGCGGCGACGGGAAGTATGCACTAGGCCTTAGAGCAGGGGGTAGATTCATCAACCGCTGACTGCCCCCTATTGGTGAAAATGTCACCAAAGCTGACGATTTGGCGGTATTTTCACCGTTACAGGGCGGTAAGCGGTTGATGAATCTGGTCCTAGTTGGCCAGTTGGTCTGCAACACTACAAATATAACATACAAATGGCAGCCTTACAACTGAAGGGCTCTTATTTCGGCTTACTTGTAAAAATACAGAATTCCTCCAACGCTTTTTTTGTGGAAGTGCCCTCCATCGTCAGAATCCTACATTTCATCTCAAAGACATTTCTATCATGTGCACTAATCCTATAGAGTGGAACATACAGCATTTCCACGAGTTCAGAGGTCGAGGGGAGGTCGCAAATTTCTTTCGTGTATAGGTCGTGACGTAGTGTTACTCGGATGCTGATAACGAATGTGGTACAGTTATGCTACCACGGTGGAGTACGGTAAGCTACCATAAGTGTCGAGGTTTAGTTAAGATGACCAAATTCGTCCACACTTCTTCTAACGTGATTACAAAAACCGGCAAGAACAAAAGTTCTTTTGTTGTGTACCGCCTTTGCTGTGTAGGACACTGTATTTTGCAATCACTACAAATGAAGAACGCAATGACTTCGTTCTTCTTCCACCTTCAACATCTTTCTTCCATTGTTGGTTCGCATACTGAATGGGCAATACTAGCATAGCATATCTGGGTCCCGTACGTACTGTAACGCCAAAAATCGACTCCATACTCATGATCAAGATCCCAAAAAGTTTTCTGAACGAAGTTTGGACGAGTTTAGTGACCCTCGACCTACCACACTTACCCACCCAAATCTACATACCGTAGAAAAAGTGAGATCAGATTTATGATCACCACTTCAAGTAACAGGACTTTGGGAAAGATTAGGTCCCCTCGAGCTCTGCAGTCGTGAAACTGCATTAGAGCCATCTTGGTTTTCTAGTAATTCTTTAAATTGACAGCGGCCTACTCAATGATGAGGCAAAATCTCTCTGTATACACTAACGACGAGATTATAAAACTTCCTTTTTTCCAATTCAAGAACGGGGAGAAACCCCACTTTGTAGGACTCGTGCTTGAGCATTCCGTTTGTTTAATGAAATTTTGGGGTGTGGTCAAGCTCCTAAGCATTACGACGTCAAGCTCTCTTATATAGGGAGTCAAGACGAAAATGGAATGTATCCCAACATGACAGTGGTGCAGGCTTCCTGTAGCGATGGGCTGCACATAAGAAACGGGTAATCTATAAGATTGACACATACAGAGACTTTACGAAGGCGTTGCAAGTAGTGTTTTCGGTTTTTAGGAGTACTCACGCCATTTGTATCAACGGACAATGGCTTCCAGAACTCGGTCGATGTCCCTGTACGTGAAAGGATGTTCCACCATAGGCTGTTACGCTCATCAAGGATAAGTTGGCATTTGCCGCGAAGCTACAAAGAGACGTACATACCCGCGTTACCTAATTCTGTTCAAGAACACAATTTTTCTATAGCTAAGAGTGTCAACGAAACGGGAACATCAGATGTGAAGCGTCTTACCAGGAGACTATCTCAACGGTAGGTCGGAACGGCCCAAGTGTTGTGTATGGGCAGAATCGCCTCTCCCTGGGAAACAGCAAACTGTAAACTGCAGGTACCTCGACTCCAATACAGCTTTGCGCAGAGTTAGGGACGACGGAAGTTGAACCGTTGGAGGCATATTGGCTAACGTGCTTCGCAGCTGACGAGCCCTTGCGGGATGAGGGTTCCCATCGTGGGCCAGCGAACACTCAGATGGCGTAGAGGGGAGCGACTCCAAATCGTGAGGGAAGGGTCGCGGTTTGTGTCCTGCGCACTGGGCTTGTTTTGCGTTTTTGCAAGATCCATGCTTTTATGTATGTGATCCATCTAGTGATATTAAAGTATGTTATCCATACATTCACTTATAACAGACGCTTCAAACTAGAGATTAGTTTATTTATTTGTCTATTTATTTATATTATTATTTATCGGCTAAAATGTAAAATGGTTAGTCAAAATGTTTGCTAAAAAACCGAGCCAGTTCTCCACAGCAACAATGCCACCTGTGAAGTAAGTCACTTACAAAATATCTAACGTGACGTAACAATTACTTGACACAAAATAGGTTTATAAATAAGCAAGTGTTCACGAATGAACAAGGTACTGAATGTAGTTTCAACTGGGGTGTGCGCTTACTTGCCGTCGGTAAACTTTTTTTTTAACGCATATCTTTAACGCTGAAATTCGCCGGTAAATTCCTGTGAATTCGGTAAATCCATCAATTTTTAAAATTTAATGTCCTCCCCCCCCCCAAAAAAAACAACTAGTTTAAGCGGCGGTGAAGCAAAAAAAACGAAAAGTTTCTCACTAAACTATTCAGAAAAATCATAACATCTTCATTTTATCATGCATATGAAACATTTTCAAACAAACGCATTACCTAGCTGTCAAATCCGATCGAAGGAATGTTAACTTTGGGAAAAGAAGTACTACAAAATTTTCGGGTGTGAGTGTCTTACAAAACTCATTCAAAATTTGACCGGCGGCCGAGAAGACTTTCGCTTTCGGCCATTCTCGGAGGGGCCCAAAAATAAATCGGAATTAGTTGAGCCATATGAGGAAATATAGATTTTGTGACAGGATTCGTCCAGTACTTCAACGGGTTAGCGCCTGTGTCTGATGCTGCAACTGTAAATATGTTCGACAAGAGAAGGCTTGATAGGACAGTGTGAATCTCAGAGCGAGGTACTATCGCAGTGGAGCGCGTTCTTAACATTGGAGCGCACCATCTCAGCCCCGTAACGTGGTTATGGATGTTTCAATAAGGTTGAGAACCACGAATGCTAACAGCAACTTATCGGAGAAGAAATCACTTCGATTGCGTGTTCCCTTCTCCATTGATAGAAACATGATTCTGCTTGAAATCGTTAAATTTTCCGGTAAGATTGGGAGTTTACCGAAAAATTTCGTTAAGAGCATTTATCGTGAAAATGCCGGTCGTTAATCCGTTAAATCGTTAACCACACGTCTGGAGCCGGATTTCCCATAAAAAAGAATGCGTGACGTACACCAGAAGGGATTGAGTAAGCCCTAGTTTATACTTGCGCCGCCACGCGGCGCGGCACCACGATCGCCATAGATATAGATATCGATTTTTCGCTCCACTCGGTCGATATCTATCCCGGCCATCGTGCCGCGCCGCGCAGCGGCGCAAGTATGTTCTAGGGCTAATGCCGTCCTTTATCCTTTATTCTAAATAGGTCATGTGTATTCAGATCGTTGTCTACTCAGCGAGTTTAGCCAAAAGAGGAAATACCATCATGCCGATCCCGACCCAAATCAGTATCCTAGAAGCGATTACAGGCTGCACGGAACGAAAGCGACCGCTTATTGTGGAACGATAAAATACTCGTGTGGGTATCCTACACCTCGCTATCAATTTGGTTGCAAATTTATCAAAAAATTATTTCAGTAAACGGAGGTGTCCTTGTTGCACACCCTTACAAGTGTGTGGACGGTGGATGGCACCCAACTTCTTCGCAGACTCAGTGCTGGAGTTGAAATCACTGGAGAAGATTTATAAGTCGTTTCGATTTAGACCCGTACAAGATCGATTTTCTTTTTCTTTTCATTGATAGATATAAATAGGGTGTTAGTCGCGAATGCTTCAAACATCGTGCTTTTCTGCTACATTAAGCCGAATTCAACAAGAATGAGCAAGTCAGTCATTACTCAATATCCGTTGTCTGGTTCCCGCGAAGGTTTGGCCTACTGCTTATTCGGATCGTTATTTGGTGAATTTTTAACCGACTAGCGAGTAGCAAACTAGCTAATTCCTAACCTTTAAAATGCTCCCAGAAAGTATGTGTGTAAGATTTCCGGTTCGTCAGCACCAGAAGTGAGCAATCGAATCCCGGAAGCTTAGTTGGACTATTGTCCAACTCGGACGGAGATGACGCCGTTGGAAGAAGCCGAAAGATGTCGTGTGACTCACTAAGTCGGCTTCAGTTCCCTTTCCTAAGGGCGAGGCGCGCGCTAACACAGTCGGAGAAGGCGCCAGCTGTTGTGTGCACTCCATTTCAGGTGCACTTGCTCGGATTTCCCGCCTAGGCCAACCAAACCTTCCATCCCTCTTGGGTCGGTGAATTGGTAACACCCTTGTCTGGGAAGAATAAAACAAAAAGTTGTCCATCATTGACCACCGCCAGTCATTGTGTATGCCAGATATGGTAAAATTGAAATTGCGACCACAACATCCCGTAGAAATAGAATGCCTGGTGCATCCCAAAAAGGGATTAAGTAACGCCAACCTTGATCCTTCATCTTTTAATTTACTACTCAATGCGTCACAGTGGTGTCTCATACAGATATAGAAATCGTTGTATGCTTACAAACAGCTTTATAGAAAACTAACAAAACAAAACTTGATGCATTACTGCAATTGTTCTACAGGGACGCTCTCATTAATTTCCACTCATACAATTTTCTCCAGTTGAAACGAGATAGGCACTGCTTGTCCAGTGGAGAGCAAGGACACATTGAGATTCCCATGGTGTTTAGCCTTATTGGTTTCGTGACGGCTCAGAAATGGTAAAGAGAAATTCGCTGTCCGCTTACTTTAGCCGTAAGAGCTTATCGTCTGTCTAGTGAATTCAGATGACCACACAATAATACTTGAGAAGCATCTTCTCCCGTTTTCGAGAAGTAGCCGTGTATGTAAACTCTGGAATTCCCCGTACTAGTTCGACCCTTCATTTTATTTCCCCTGTGGTGAGGCCCGTCGCATTCGGCAGGCCATAACTCGCTCAGGATTTTCACTTTGCAATTTTAACTCCCAAATTCGTAATCAGCATTCCGAGCTCTTTCTAATGATTCTGGTCTCATCTTGAAGTTCCATGGGAGGTCGAAACCCTTCCCTAGTTAGTACTGAATACATCAGCGCCTTAGCTTAAATATGTGTAACAAACTAATTATATGCTAGCAACAAATGAACAACAGAATTTGTTCGTTTCGTGCTTTAAATATGCTGCATACAAATCTTTCGGCCTTCTTTGCTATAAGTTTACTGTGTTCTTTAAAGGTAAGTTTTAAGTCTATAATAAATCCAAGATCACGCACGCAATCAGCATTGTTTAGTACTAGCTCTCCCAAGTGATAGATGTTCCTATTATGCTGCTATTATTTATATATATTTATTTATTTATTTATAGATGGACTATAAGTGCGCTACAACAGGAACATGAACACTCCGTATGAACTCAAACAAACACAATGCAATAAACTTAACACTGAACACTGACGAGACAAAGACAAGAAATCAATGTGCACTGCAATTGATAAAATATAGTTTTCGCAGCCACTCAGAAACTTAAATACAAGAAGGCTGCAGTAACGAACCAAAACATCTAAAAAGATTAAAAGTAATATGTTAATTTGAATGAATAATAATTAGAACGCAGATAATTTCACTACACTAAATTGTTGTAAAGGTCTGCTTGGCGCTCAGTATAGCTATGGTGTGATTCCGATGGAGTGAAGAATCACTTTCGAGCAGCTTAGTCAGACGGAAGCACCTAGGAGTCTGGTCTTAGTCCGGTCATACCTAGGCCTTCATTACGCTTCCATTCAATGCTGCTTCCATAGGAACTGAGGTGGTCAAACCGAACTTGCAGACGTAAACTGTCTCAAAGTAAAGCATGACTCTACGCACTATATATGTGTATAAATATATAAATATATTATATAAAGAAAGCATAAGCATGAGAAAAAAATCCATGGTGGTTCCTCCGTATTTAAGCTCTGAATAGCCTCTAACTTCAGTCATGAATCAAAGCAGGCATATTGATTCATTAACTGTGACAAACGCAACACACACTACTGTGTATCAAGACGTAGTCCCTTAACATTAGTATCACTCTGCACTATGCAACTGGTATCGACGATCTGGGATCAACACACTGAGCGGCGGCATGCGGATGTGTTGGTCAGCGAACTCCATAAAGTTACATACTTCACACAGGCGACTTTACTGGCAATACTCTTAGAAATCTGCAATACGAAGCATAGGCATGAGGTCTATTTTTCTCAATCTAGTCCCGAATGATGAGGTGTTCTCTGCATCAATGACACTAGGTGGAAGCCTCTGAAGCTATCGAGAAGTTCTAAGAATAAGGAGTTTATGGTATTATCGTAGTTACGAACGACACGGACATTCATCAGCGAAATCACTTTTGTCCTTCCATTTGTGGGTCTCAGTATCCAGTACTTGCTAGGTTTGAGTTTTGATTCTCCTTTCAAAATTTTGGAGCAAATGGTCAAGTCGCTGAATATACGCCGGTACAGTAGGCTTCTCAATTTGGAGAGTTGCAAAGTTTATTATTGTGACAAGTTTTCGAAGATAACGGACGCTGTCACATAGGCCAAACTGACGAGAATTAGATGGGCCGGCCATGTAATACGCTTCGCAGACACCCACTGGACAAGAGCCGCCACCGACTGGATTCCGCGGGATGTCAAAAGAACACCAGGACGCCCACCAACGCGTTGGTCGGACTTCTTCGTGAGAGCCCTGAACATGACGCACTTCTCGTCCCTCGACCGAGGAAGATCCATTGGTGCACGCTGGCACGCGACAAGGGCGAATGAAGACGCTGCTCGCGCCCGCCCGAGCAACTCCATGATCAACGGCACGACAGGTGATACGGGTGATATTTTGACAAGTGATTTCCCTGATCATTGAAAACTTCATTGTCACAGACATCTGAGAAGAAACTCTCGAGAGAGCTTCAGCTCTTCAGTTGAAGACGTTCGTTAACATCTATTGTATCTGTCGTAGTCCGAC
>CANDYH010000508.1:0-13690 GCA_947396885.1 Heligmosomoides polygyrus polygyrus | reverse complement strand
CGATAAAGAAATAGCGTGCCATCAAACAGTTGTTTGGTTTTCTTGGATTTCAGGTATTACACAGTTACTTGAAATTCATGGGCTTCCCGATTTTTTTCCCAAAAAAAAAATGTTTTCCATCCTGCCTTTCATCTTTCTTAGCAACGTTTTGTAGTTTTGCAATACCGCTAAAAGGTGTTTCAGGAATCCTTACCATGGTGGAGCACTGTTGCTCAAAAGCCAAAATACTCTACAATTCCGCTCGCCTTTCTATACCTCCTCTACGATGCCGATGCTTCACACATTCACACCTTCAAAAGGATGTGTCTTATAGAAGCGTGCTGTCATGAGAGCATGCTGTCGAAGAATGTCTTCCAAGTTATTGGAACACTATCAAGGCGTTGCGCCTGTACATGTTCGCGCTGGTCAGCAACCTTCTAAACTGTTATGCTTGAGCGGTTTGTCTCAGCGCTTGGAAAGGAACTTAGCTTCGTAGTCAGGGGAAGTACGGTTCTGGCGCAACGGCTAGTTCCTTAGATGAAGGTGCAGCCTATCAACGGCTGCCTTCATCACATCGTGTTCTTCGCAGTAGAACCATATGATGAAGGACTGCGTTCTCCTATGTGCAGCCCTTCCGTACCTACGACCTCGTCGAGTAACGAAGCTGCTTTGGTTTCAACAAACCCAAGTGTCTCGAGTTACCAGAGCGTCAGTGCTACTCTGGTTTTCAGCTTCAGCAAGCTTCTACTGCTTCATATATTTCCATATCTATATTCGATACATTTTTATTATATTTTATATCTATGTTCACTTGAGTTGGTGATGGATGAGATCGAGATGTTGTGGGTCGTTTCGACGAGAATGTCATTCGTCATCAAGGCATATATGGAAAAGAACATAACAATGCATGAGCCTCGTACTATTATATAGAAGTCTTTCTACGTAGGTTGATACGACGCTACACTCCAACTACGGCAACAGTACGCCAGACGGCATTTTTTGGAGGTTTTACACGGGGAGGTATCAGTAAATGATAAGCCGACATTTCCGGGTCAACTACTCAAGAAGTCTAAGTTAATTGCTAAAAAGTATGAGTTAATAGTCTAAGTTAATCACTGAGAGTGGCATTTGGGAGAGGAATGAATCCAGTTTTAACGGCTGAAGAAGAATGCATTGGTTAGCTGATAAAGGTAGGTGGTTTTCCTAGGTCTTCGGAATGTGTTATACTGAGCGCACTGTGCTGGTCAAAGGTGTGGTCGGTACAAGTACTGCGACTTGAGCAATGCGCTGGACATTGTGAGGACTATGAAGACCAGGGATGTGCGGAAATTTTTCTGGAAAAAAGCGGAAGATGAAAGACGGAACGGAAACGCCCAAGAATCGCCGGAAACCGGAATACGAAACGCGGAAACGGAAACGACACATGTTCGCCATTTTTCAAAAGTGCATCTGAAACGGCGTCAGAAGCGGCTTCTATTGCACCTTTTCTTGTTCAGAAGCTTACGAGCAGCAGAATCTTCCACAGATTGATGCTTATCCTCATCATAACATAACATAACGAAGCATGAATTCATAATGTTGTTTTGATAACTTGTTAGTTATGGCTAGAGCAATAAACGAAAACAAATTCAGGGTCCTGTCTCACTATTTTCTCACTAATTCAGCATGCAGTTCCTCCGCTGTTTCCATATCTAGTTCCTGCGACGGGGTTTCGCTGACTTTTTGTTGCTGATATTTTTTGAACGGTAGACTTAAGCGACTTAATCACTTGAGGTTACTTACGAACCCACATTTAAAACTGACTTGATTGAAGTCTAAAACTAGAGTAAACCCCTAGGTCATTTTCCGACCAGGAAA
The DNA here is from genome assembly GCA_947396885.1 of Heligmosomoides polygyrus polygyrus. Taxonomy (NCBI): domain Eukaryota; kingdom Metazoa; phylum Nematoda; class Chromadorea; order Rhabditida; family Heligmosomidae; genus Heligmosomoides; species Heligmosomoides polygyrus. The sequence continues at coordinate 11,854 of CANDYH010000508.1, read as the reverse complement.
GAGATTCCTCTCAACACTTTTAGAAACCAATGGCATTATGGATGACGTGATGACTGCACAGATATCTGCATATTCAACATTAACAGTTACATTGTAATCACCAAAACTAGAACCCACCATCAGAATTCATTCTGGGACCTAAGGTAGTAACTGAATGATAGATTAGTCATGGTGGGTCCGCACTTCCACAGGAATATTCAATCTGGGCCAACCTAAAACCCTACCCCCAAGATGACACAGCTAGACAGTCACCTAGATGGTTCTCAAAGCAATACTTTTGTGTTAGAATTCAATATGTCACCATAGTCAATCAAAATAACAGCTCATACTAGATATTCGTGATGCTTCATTAAAAAATGAATAGCATAACTCTTTATGGATGGATACCACACCTAACGAAAGTAAAAATTAAAATTTGCACCTTTGATCATAACATTGCGCTATATGCCTGCTAAGTTTTTGTAGCTATTTGTAACTAACTGATCAGGAATTTTATGATCATTCAAGTGTTGAGTGCATTTTCTCAGCATACAGTGCATACATAGCCCTTGTGGCACATTAAATTTGCTCTGCACCCAGCCAATTTTTGATTGCTTTTTTTTTGGTAATCTAACCATTTTCAAGAGTATCAATACTAGAGTTGTCAAAGAGTATTCCTCTCACAATTATATGAAGAAGAATTTTTTTTAATTGATAAGCTGATTGTGTTCAATAGAAAACTAGAGTGGAACAGTGCCCATTTCTGTTTCCGCCTTTCGGCGCAAAAACAGGTGTAACACGGAGCGGAACGGAAGAGCCCAAAATGGCCGGAAACCGGAATTCGGAACACGGAAACGGAAATTTCGCACATCCTTGATGCCGACAGAATGGCCTGAGCAGAATTACCCTATTTGATGACGCGGAACACCGTGAATTTGGAACGCCGATAAAGGAAGGTGAACGAACCTGCTGTCCGAAATGATAGAGTGTGGAGGTTTGTGCAAACACATTGACTAGGAGCGGCATTGGTCTAGTTGAAATCTACGAAAACAGATATACCACTTCACGATAAGAAAAGAGCGATGAAGACAAATAACTCAATCGGAATGCCCTACCAGTCAGTTCCCGATGTGCATTGACGCAGTAGAGTGCTAGAAGAATGGAACGCAAGATAGACAGCGTGGCATGAAGATTCGACACAGCAACAGAGGCATGTGGCGTTGCTGGACATAAGAAGAGGATTGCTGCTAATAAATCTAAGGCAACAATGATGATCATTAAGAGGTGTGTGGCAAAGTTGAGCCTTTGAAGAAACACCTGCAGAACAGGAAAATCCAATTGCGGCAAGAAGAAACTGAGGGTGCCGGACAACACAAACTTAGCAATATTGGAAGCAACATACGTGCAAAGCACGCAGACCACTGTGATCATTTTGGCCTTCGCGTGGACCATAAATGTATTAGCTAAGCAGATTTCAAAAAATGGAGATATCGAAGATAAATGTAGTCATGGTGAGGTATGAGCGAAATTTCAGCTTCGGATTCATTCTTAGCCCCTACGTTGCGTCCCTTGTTCAGCGTATTTTAAGCAGGAAGGCGGAAACGGATGTAGTCTCTCTTCAGCACTAATTTTGTGATGAACGTTAATCACCTCATTATTAGGTTGTTGCAGAAGTTCTTGCCATTTTCAAGACACCACATTTTTTTTCAGTTTTACAAAAAAAGCGAAACACTCAAGAAACGAAGTAACAGCCATCATGTTCTATCATTTTCCACTCTTCCCCACCTTTCAGGCAGACTCCCGATCCTGTCAGCGTAGAACTTTTGAGGCTTTGATTCGAAAAAGCCAGCCGTCCAGCGTTCCATGTCGTCCTCGTCACCAAACGTTTTTCCTTGCTTGGCATTGGAGAGAGACAGGAAAAGGTGGCATTCTGTTGGTGCAATATCTGTGCTGTACGGTGGGTGAGGCAGCACTTCCCATCCAAGGTCGAGAAGCTTTTGGCAAGTCACTCGTAGGGCATTGTCGTGCAAAAATCTGATTGCGCCATGATTCGGACGCTTTTCTGCGATCGCGATCTATCCAGCTGCTGACAGTACAAGCCCGCTGTTAGAGTTTCGTTACGGGCCAGAAGCTCGTAGCAGATGACACCTTTGTAATCCCACCAAACAGAAAGCATGATCTTCGACGAGCATGACCTTTGGCTGTGGCTCAGGCTGCTCACCCTTGTCAACCCAGTGTCTGTTCCTCTTAATGTTGGCGTACAGGCACCACTTCTCATCTCATATGATGATGGACTTCTGCCAACTATCTGTGCGCTCGTACGAGAGCAATTGAGTGGCCACCTTAGCACGTCGCTGGCGCTTGCATTCGGTGAGGTCATGGGGAACCTTGTGCCCACTTGTGCACCTTACCCAGTTGATGTACAATACCGCTCAAATTCTTTGCAAATAAGACGCTTTGCGACGGATTAATCCGCCACAAAGCGTCACATTGCCGTAACTCTTTTCAAAGTTACTTGTTTAAAATCTAATTAACACCATTAGAAGCCCCGTCTTATTTTCTATCCAGCGATCTAAACATCGTCTAAATCGATTGTACAGTGACCTAGTTATGAAGCTTTTCCTTCTTCGGCTCCGTTAATTGATTTACGACCCCTCCGAGATCCCCAGTGGCATGTCCTTAAGGCTTTCCGTTAACGAGGTTCATCGAAACTCAGAAATCTTCTATTGTTTCAGTAGATCTGTATATGTTACGCATCAGGTAACATTGTGGTACTAAATAGTGCCAAGTTTGAATAGCATAGGCCCGATTTCGGATAAACGCAAACGCGCGGAAACCTAAGATTCAGTTAAGAATTACCCAACTAGTAGCCTGCTACAGAAGACAGTATTCTACTATTCCATTGTGGGAACGATGGTCTTTATAAAACGTGTAAAATGGCTTTGAGAAATGAACAGAAATGACTAGATTTTCTTTTTTCCAACAAGGGATTGATCCAATCTCAATATGCTGCGTAGTATTTCTCCAATCTTTGAACTTCGGCTGCTGCTGTACAGGATAAGTACGAAAGCCGTGTTTTTTGTTGTCTACAGTAGACCACAAGCACATTCGAATCTGAGAAGAACGGAAAGACTTTGGGCGTTCAAAGTAGACCTCTATGGGGACAAAGTTTGACGAAAACAACAAAAAAAATGTTTCAATCGCTTACCTCTTTATGGATGAGTTTATTCGAAAAATCAACTGGACAGCATTTCTCAGCTTGTTGCGAGCTTTCCACAGATGTAATATTGTCCGTATTCAAACTGAAAACCATTTTCACCTCTTCGGCCGGCGAAACAAGTTTGGGGCTGCGCTTCGGCCCGAGAGTGGACACGGCGGCGGTCCGCTCTCGAGCCGAAGCGCAGCCCCAAACTTGTTTCGGCGGCCGAAGAGGTGAAAATGGTTTTCAGTTTGAATGCGGACAATATTATATCCTTGGAAAGCTCGCAACGAGCTGAGAAATGCTGTCCAGTTGATTTTTCGAATAAACTCATCAATAAAGAGGTAAGCGATTGAAACAAAATTTTTTGTTGTTTTCGTCAAACTTTGGCCGCATAGAAATCTACTTTGAACGGCCAAAATCTCTTTGTTCTTTTTAGATTCGAATGTGCTTATGGTCTACTTCAGACCACAAAAAACACGGCTTTCGTACTTATCCTGTACAGCAGCAACCGAAGTTCAAAGAGAGGAGAAATCCGACGCCGCATATTGAGATCTGACCAATCCCTTGTTGGAAAAAAGAAAATCTAGTCATTTCTGTTCATTTCTCAAAGCCATTTTACACGTTTTATAAAGACCATCGTTCCCACAACGGAATAGTAGAATACTGTCTTCTGTAGCAGGCTACTAGTTGGGTAATTCTTAACTAAATCTTAGGTTTCCGCGCATTTGCGCTTATCTGAAATCGGGCCTATGTTATTCAAATTTAGCACTATTTAGTACCACAATGACACCTGATGCGTAACAAATACAGATCTGCTGAAACAATAGAGGATTTCTGAGTTTCGATGAACCTCATCAACGGAAAGCCTTAAGGACATGCCACTGGGGATCTCGGAGCGGTCGTAAATCAATTAACGGAGCCGTGGAAGCAAAAGCTTCATAACTAGGTCACTGTACAACCGCTTTAGACGATGTTTAGATCGCTGGATAGAAAATGAGACGGGGCTTCTAATGGTGTTAATTAGATTTTAAACAAGTAACTTTGAAAAGAGTTACGGCAATGCGACGCTTTGTGGAGGATTAATCCGTCGCAAAGCGTCTTTTTTGCAAAGAATTTGAGCGGTATTGTAGGTGCCCGGCGATGGTGGCATAGTGCACACTCAAGTCCTACGCAAGTTCACGAGTGGTCCGCCGTGGGTCCGATTCCAGCAGCTGTCGCAGTCGGTCGTTGTCCACATCGGATTCACGTCCTGACCTGAACGAATCTTGAAGGTTAAACTCACCTTTGCGAAAGTGTGCGAGCCAGTCTCGTGCAGTGCGATCAGACACTGTGCCCTCCCCAAATGCACCATTAATGCGACTACAGGAAGCTGCTGCTGACTCAACAAATTTGAAGTCATACAATAAGAGACCTTGGATGTACTCCTTTGAAAGTTCCATTTTTCTAGGAGTTACGCGAGAGTGAATAGCTAGCAATAATAGTAAACTTATACATAACTGATCTCTTTATGTGAAGAAAAGATAGGTAGAGATAGGCGTTATAAGGTAGCGTTAGTGAGAAATAAAGCACATTCAAAAAATGGCGGTAACTTTCACAACAATCTAATATTTTAATGAGATGTCCTCTGCACACTTATGAGAGGCCTGCTGTTCGATAAATCAAGTACTATTGATTTCTCTTGTGAATGGTTAGAGTACTATTAAGAGAATTTTTTAAGATTGAACCGGTAAGCAAAATTAATATTCCAGTCACATTCATATGCGTTGTTGGTGACAAATGGAATCAAGGCTAGTAATGGTCATAAAATTCTCACCCTAATAGCTGTACATGACTGAAATACTTTATAAGCATTTACTGAATAGTTGTGAGGAAGGTCTTGTGAAGTTTGCGCCACTCACTCGTCTACTCCACAACTATAATACACCGGTGTTCTTGGCCGATGATGTAAATTACACTCATGGAGTTCTGTAGTAGCTTTTTTGTCGCTTTGCGATAAGCTCACAGCAGCGCCTCGCTCGTTTCTAGGCTTCGACCACCGTGGAGCCATTTCCCTTACACTTCTCCATGGTCGTGCGTTGTCGTGGACCGGCCCTTTTCTATTGACCACTGCTGGATGCATAAGTCGGAGTTTTTCGTGCATTTCGTCGAACTGTTAGACGTACTTCTCTACCGTCAGTGCTTCGCCCGAATTCAAGAAACTGTGGTAAATTAATCCGGAGGCAGGCCACCAAATATCGATCGCCATCAATCGATATTGATCAAATTATCGATTTTTTGCGAATGTCGTTCAAGCGGTCCGAAACGTTAGTCTTGGGGTGATCGAGGTCGCTGAACACGAATGTAATGTTCGTTTTTGAAGTATCGATCGCCATCAATCGATACTGATCCAATTACGGTGCGGGAAAATAGAATACCCAGACGGGAATACCCAGACGTCTTCTACGTGCCAGTGGTTTCAGAAGACGTGCGGAGTACGTCGCATGACGTGGCTTGGGACTCAGAAGACGTGCCAAAGACGTCGCTCAATGTGTTTGGGGATTCAGGTAGAGGTCCCAAAGACGTCGTCCATAGTGCCTGGGGACTCAGAAGGGGTGCTGAAGACGTCGTCCGCTAAGGGGGTCATTGAAGGGGACCAGTACCTGTAATGGGGACCGTTTCACTAAGAGAGGACCAGTAGTGAGGAACCAATAGATCGCTCTATCACTGTACATACTGGGAGCCCTACGCTGTACAAGTAGAGCAGCTATTAGCTTGATGTGGTTGTCCTTAGCTCAGTGATACTGCAACATCGCGCGAAGCGCGCAAGTGCGAGGCACGCCGATAGGCGTGACGGAGCACTTGTTTATTCTATTCTATTATATTATAGATATTTTAATATATTTTGATGTTTTATATTTTAATTTATTATTATACAATATTTATTATTTATTTATCATTATATATTTTTGATTTGTATTTACTTCCTAACTATTAAGTATTTAGCTCTTAATAGTTATTTAGTTTGTCTTTATCTGGAAAGCTGTGTGCATAAGGCACTACCCCAATGAAGTGATCATTTTTTCTTTATGCTGTTATCTTTAAAGTTTTTATATTTAATTTATGTTAACAGCAAATAGTGTATCACCTTAGTTATGCATTTTTGAACACCTGCACAATCATTCCGATTTGCAGGTTTTCCAGGGAACCGTTTTACAAAGTCCTAATTGACAGGCCAGTCGCTGTAATTGCAAAGGTGTGATTGAACCTCTTTGAGGGATGCTACAGTGTTCCTCTTCTCCTCTTCTCCATGGTGTGCTGTTTTCACACCGTAGGTATGTTTTGTCGTGTTCAAGGTATGGAAAAAGTAATCTTATAGCCAATTCGGATAGTTTACAAGAATCGACTCCTATTGAGGATTACGCCCGAGAGCGTCTCACAGAATACTCTATAATGCATGACTTCTGACTTTTTTTAAAAATGCGTCGGTAGAATAGTTGAAAGTGTTCCATCTTTAAAAATGTTACGACTTTTGTTATATAGCTAAAAATTGAGCAGTTTGAACATAATTTAATTTTTGTTGTTTGTTAATTATACGCTTTTCCATCTTCCGGCTACGTTTGGGCAAAATTATATGTTATCCATATCCCGTCATTCAAAATTTCCATATTCGCTCATCCTGGCTCTGGATGCATCACTCCCACGTAGTGCAGTCCATTGTTGTCTTGCGTAGCTGCTGCCTTACAATCGATATTCGAAACGATGGTTTCTGCCACCAAATTTACAAGCCACTTGATGTGCAGAAGACTCGTTGGACGCCCGACGCGCCGCGGTTTTCAACCGATAGTTTTCTTTACCAACTAGGTTTCTGTCCCGGCTCTACTGGGCAGCACAGTTTTCGATTTAACTTGGATTGAAAAGTAGAAAATAACCATTTTGGAGACCCTATTGCGTTAGAAATTAAATTGGCTAGACGTGGTTGCGGATGAACCGGTCTGCTAATCTATACACTATGTATAGATAAACAGATCTGAATTCGTCCTCCCGCACGATGCATTGAACAAAGCATGCTCTAAAGCTTCGGCGTCTCCTTCAGACCTCTGTCATAGCGTTTTTCAGTGCGCTCTGTGTAATTGCCGATTGGGTGAAATGGGATCGAAACTCTACATCAAACAGGACCTGATGATGTGTGAGACGGACTACCGACGACTCTATGGCCACCGTGGAATGTGCACTGGTTGTCGACAAGTCATACCACCATACGATATGGTGATGCGCGTGAAGTAAGTGATGCGAGCAATCCAAGAAATACAGTATTGAAATGAAATTTGACTGTACGAGCCGCATAGGGCGACGAACTGGACAAAAACTTGACTTGAGGCAACGCGGAATTGTGTGTTTACAATTAGAAACAAGGCTAACGTGTTGGTTTTGGCGACGGTCATCATTACTCCTCTTTCTCTTCCCGCTGTCTTTTGGAGGTATAGGTTGCTGTGGCATTTCCTCACCTTGCGAACTCAACTCGGCAACTCAGCGCATTCATCTGGTGGCAGACGTGCGGGGCGTGAAGTCGCGAAAGAAGCCAACGCTGCGATGGGTCGTCGAAATCTGCTCCATCGTGCAAGACGAGCATCTTGGAGGAGTGGAAAACTGCGTAGGATTGCCCGTTTTCACCTTATCCTGTGAAGTATGATTGTCCCTGTTGTGCTTCCCTGTTTTTTCCTAACAGCCTGGCGAGAGCCTCATCGTGTTTCGCCATGAACTTAATTCTGTCTTGGTTAGAGAGGAGGTAGTCCAGTGTCTTTTCTGGGTTTCCCATTTGACGAAACTTACATGCTTATGATGTTTCTGTTCCTCGAGGTTGTTAGGTGGAACTATTAGGTTGGCAACTAATTTCGTGGACTCTCAAGAATCTTCAGCAATAGTATTTGTTAACAAATAACTAATGACAATTTTTAATTAAAATAAGATCCCTCAGAACGCAGCAGTGCTTCCCATATATCGGGTAGCTGGTCTATCCACGGCCATAGAATTATTGTGCTTTTAAGGCCAAGAATCTTTGGAGGTGCATTTTTACCCGGTCCACATTATTAAATCGTCTTTCAACCAAAAAGTACCGCACCGAACTAACAATGTGGTAGTCACTCGGCGCAAGGTCTGTGCTGTAAGGTGGATGAGTTTGACGCTCCCACTCAAGGTCTTTTATTTTTTGAGGCGTCCGGTTCACTACGTTCCCTCCGTTTGGTGGTGTCAAGAAGGTATTAACTTCTGGGAGCTCGTCAAGAACGGTTCCAGCATTAATGCAGATATCTACTCTTCTTGACCTGGCCGCGCGCACACTGAACTTCGCTGGAATCGGTTCAGACAGATTTTCAGGAGCGGTATTATCTATCAGCAGGATAACGCCAGATCACACGTCGCGAATCGGGAGCTTCAAAAAATCGAAGACCTTAGCTGGGAGCGTTTAACTCGCCCAGCTTACAGCACAGGCTGTGCGCCGAGTGAATACCACATTTTTAGTCCGGTGCAGTACTTCTTGGTTGGAGGACGATTTATTAATGTGGACCATACCAAAATGCACCTCCAAGGATTCTTGGCTTCAAAAGCACAAGAATTCTACAGCTGTGGGACGGGCCAGGTAAGTGATAAATGGGAAGCAGTCCCGCGTTCCAACAGATCTTACTTTGGTTAAAAACCGTTATTTGTTATTTGTTTATGAACACTTTTGTTGAAGGTGCTTGAGAGTCCACGAAATTAGTTGCAAACCTAATATTTATTGGCCTGACGTTTCGATCGTCTCGTCGTCTTCAGAGGCTCAAAAATGGTTCGAGTTTGTATCTTTACAACCTACCCGACCATTCGCCTCACCCGCGCTAGCGACCTGAAGCCGGAAACACAATGCGAAGGTGAATGTGGACGAACTCACACGATGCTCCACCGTCTCGAGTATAGCGACTCGCTACCACTTGGCGTTTCTAGACCAGTAGCGTATGAGTCGTACTGCCCGCTCGCCTACATTAGCAGTACATACTGAGGGCAGCACGGTCGTTCCTGGCAGTTCTCAGGCTCGCAGTGCGGTGCAAACGGTGCGAGATCACTCCTTATGAGCTGACACTCATTATGGTTGTTCATTCGTAGATTCCTGGGTGAAATCCAGAAGCACTTTCCTAGAGGAAATCTCTGTTTCGTACGCCAGAATCGTGCATTTAACATCATACTCCTCAGCGTTGTGCTCCTCGACCCTATGCCTAGAGGAGTTGACATGTTGCATTTAACATCATACTCCTCACCGTTGTGCTCCTCGACCCTATGCCTAGAGGAGTTGACATGTTACGCCTTTTGCCAGCTAGATGTTCTAATTCGATTATATAGAGGTCTCCCCGTTTCCCCGATGTACATGTGCTATTACAGGTCCCGCACTCGATCTGATTAATGAGTCCGCTTTTTGCGCAATCTCCAACTGCAATGGGGGAGGGGGGGGAGGCAAATAACGCAATCATCTGACAGGGCTGCTTGTCGAAGAGTCTGTTCCGCACCAGCTGCTTTCTAATGTTGTCGTTGCGAGTGTTGACCAGAGCCACATCATCTTGAAGACCTGCATGGGTAAAGCATCTACGAACTGCAGCAGTGAACGCGTCAGAGATAAAGGGAAGAGAAAAGAGAACCAAGTCTTCTAGGCTCCTTTGGGCAAGCATTGGGTCGAGGAGCATAACGCTGAGAAGAATGATGCTAAGTGCAAGATTCTGGCGTGCGAGAGAGAGAGATCTTCTCTAGGAAAGCGCTCGAGGCGTTCTGGATTTCTTCCAGGAATTCACGAATGAACAGCTAATGAGAGTTTGCCCATTACAAGTGATCTCGCACCGTTTGCATCACACTGCGAGCTCTGCGAACGACAAGGAACGAGCGTGCTGCCCTCAGTACTACTAATGCATGACTAGCGGGCAGTGCGACTCATACGCTACTGGTCTAGTAACGCCGAGTGATAGCGAGTCGCTACACTCGAGACGGTGGAGCATCGTGTGAGTTCGTCTTCACCTTCCGAGTTTTCGCATTGTGTTTCCGACTTTAGGTCAATTAACACAAATGTCGTGGTTTCAAGACGAGAGGACGTCGAGTTTATTGAAATGTACATATATGCCTTCAATCTCTAAACTAGGACAGTTCAGGCTTCGCACAATTCTGGGTAAACTGCATAAATAGGTAGCACCGAAGTGAAAAGAATACCTGCAACGCTAGATGATATGTCAGATGATTAGCGAATTTGAGACCTTTCAGTACCCTAAATGAAAAAGGAGTGACACATAAATTATAGCAGAGTATCTGCTACAACTATATGTATTTTGCATTATATATTGACCAGACGTTCAACGGCCTGCCGGCCGCCAAACGTCTGGTTGGGGCTTCGCCCCAAACCCGGAGAATAGAACACCCCGAGCGTTCATTTAAAAAACTGGTTTTGCTATATAGAATGGTATAACGGAATAGAGCAAAACAGGTCCATCACCTTCACTGGACCCCCCCCCCCCACTTAACTGGCCCCTTATCACTGGTTCCCTTTATTGTCAGCCCTTTTCCGGTTCACCTTTCACTGGTCCCCCTCCCCCTTCGTCGGTCCCTACTACTGCTCCCACCTTCACTGGACCTCCCTCTACTGGTCCCCTCTTCGCTGGTCATCCTATCCTTCACCGATCCCCATTACTGGTCCCACCCTCACTGGTCCTCCTTTTATTCATCAACCCTTTTCCGGTCCCCCCCCCCCCCTCTTCACTGGACTCCTTCCCCCCCCCCCCACTCACCGATCCCTATTACTGGTACGTTGCTCATCGGTCCCCCCTTCACCTTGTTCGCTCTTTCACTGGTCAACATTCTATCGGTCCCCCCTTCACTGGACCCTCCCCCACCTCACCGGTCCCCCCTTCACTGGACCCCTCCCCCTCCTTCACCGGTCCATCCTTATCCTTCACTGGACCACCCCTTCCCCCCCCTCCCCCTCACCGCCGGTCCCCATTACTGGTACCTTCCTCACCGGTCCCCCCCCCCCTTCCCTGGTTCGCGCTTTCACTGGTCAACCTTCTATCGGTCCCCCCTTCACTGGACCCTCCCCCACCTCACCGGTCCCCATTACTAGTCCCTTCCTCACCGGTCCCCCTTTCACCTGATCTCCTTTTCACTGGTCAACCTTCTACCGGTCCCCCCTTCACTGGACCCCTCCCCCTCCTTCACCGGTCCATCCTTATCCTTCACTTGACAACCCCCTCCCCCCTCCCCTTCACCTGGTCCCCTCTTCACTGGTGTCAACATTCTTCTGGTCCCATCTTAACTGGACCCCTCCCCCTCCCTTACCGATCCCCCTTCACTGGACCTCTCCCCTCCTTCACCGGGCTTCGGTGACACGCCTTATGAACCCAGACGCCTGTTGAACCACCTCGTTGACACCTCTTCTGAACCTGGACGCCCGTTGCAGGACCTCGGTGACACCTCTCCTCAACCCGAACGTCCTTTGTGGGACATCGGTGACATGCCTTCTGAACCCAGACGCCTGTCGACAACTACAACAGTTGACAACTGGTGACAACTACGAAGGATCAGCCTAACTAGGGAAGGGTCCTCCCATGGAACTTCAACTTGAGACGAGGATCTTTAGAAAGAGCTCGGAATGCTGATTACGAATATGGGAGTCAAAATTGCAATATGAAA
>CANDYH010000506.1:0-11726 GCA_947396885.1 Heligmosomoides polygyrus polygyrus | reverse complement strand
AAAAGAACTAAAACGGCACCTCAAATTTATAGAATGGACGACTTCAGAACTGAGAGCTGTCCATCGTCCACCGAGCAAAGTGTATGAACGCTGTGGACGACAACTTCTCCATATCACGTCATTTAGTCAAAACGTCTAACTATAGACGTATACAGGGTGCGTAAAAAGTATTGACGCACCTGCTTTTTGTTTCAGCTCCAGCTTCCTCTTTCTACCTCTCTAGGTTTTTGTGTGTTATTTTTGTTGTCTGTATTGTGCTCAAAAAACACTCACGAAGAAACTGAAGAAACATGATCATCATCGTTACGGTGACCCTTTTTTGTCTGTTACCCAAACAGCCGAATACTTCCTTAAGAAGAGAATTAGGCGCTGTTCGAAACGGTTGGTGAGGAAAGACGTCAGCAACCCAAACGTCAGCCGCGGCTCTGTCATAACAGATGATGATTACAAGAGGTTCACGCACGTTAACGTTCAAATCCGATATTATCAACCTCTGTCCGATAACGGTAAACAGATAACGCACGCAGGTGTGAACACCTTCTCAGGCGAGCACAGCTTAAACGTGAATCCGCTGGATTACTCCTTCTAGGTGATTTTGGAGAATGAGGTCTGGGCTACTTTCAACAGAAGTGACCAGTCGCAGAAGGCTACCCTGTTAAAAGCACGGGACGAAATCCAAGCGGGTACTTGCGGCGCATGCTCATGAATTTTTCCGTCGTTTTCGCTCCTGTATTCACAGTAAAGGAGCCGATGTCAATTACGAGTTAATCTATCGTGTTTGCAAAATCATTTTCCATATTTCTCAAGTGAATATTTTAAAACTTACTGCGCAATACTATTTCCACAAACGTCATTTAGTGCGTCAATACTTTTTACGCACCCTGTATGATTATGAGTGATCGCAAGCATATTTTGTTGACGTGGACGTTGACCGTTGACGGTGGACGGCTCTCAGTTCTAAAGTCGTCCATTCTATAAAATTGAGGTGCCGTTTTAGTTCCTTTTTGCTTTGTGAACTTGCTTTGCAGTACGAAATGGAGTTTGTTGAGATAGTTTCTTAAATTCGATTCGATTCTTCCAGGCTCTGAAGAAGGCGACAACGCCGAAACGTCAGCCGTCAGGTATAGAGATATATAACGATCTTGGCCGAAGCTAAATATCAAGATTCATCTTACATGGTTAATGTATGGAGACGACGTAAACATCTAAGGGGGTTTGATAACGGTGCAGATTCAATGAACTCTTCGGACTTGGTTAGTCGATGGGCCGAAGTTTGGGAATTGTCTCTCGAAATTGAGAAGATCAGAAGATCATGGAGAAGATCCGCCGAGCTATCGTTTTAGTCTTTCTTTTGCTGTTTTTAGATGTTTTAGCTGTGAGAAATTTTTATTGTTGTCTTGCGTTCTTTTTTGTTGCATTGTGGTTCTAAATGCTGACCTAGATGTCTGAATTCACTCTGTGTTCTTTACGACCTTTATTTTTTCGGTGTCCTCACTCTATTACCCTATTGTAGTGCCTCAGGTGTATAGATGTTTTCTCAGCTGGGTGTTACCGCTAAGGAATTATCACAGAAAAGAAAACATCATCAGAGTTTAAAAATGTTATAAAGTAATTATTGTAATACAAATATAAAAAATGGTAAACCCAAGAAATCTCAATTTTATTGTTAAACATTTCTACTGATACGTCCTCGCCTCCTACTCTCCCAGCTATCGCCTGGGGTACGTACCAGTTCAAGGAGGCCCTTGAGATACAGGAACAGCCCGGGTGTGGCTCTGCCAGTTGCGTGCTGAGGGGGTTGTAGTTCTAGCGCTTCGGCGGCAAATTCAGTTTATTAACTTTGTTCCATCCAATCAGTCTACTTATTTTTTGACTATTTTTTATTTATTCTTATTGACTTCCCAGATTTTCTTCCCAGTAGAATGGTCCTCCCCATCTGAGAAAGCACCATGCCATTCGCTTTCTGTTTCCTTTTCTTAGTGGTTTTATTAGCTATTTTCTACTTTTGTTACATAGCTGCGTATTCCGTTCCCACAGCTGAGTATTGTTATTGGGAGGCACAATAAACAAAACAAAAAATCAAAAATTACTGAAAGGTTTGTTCATTGTCCCCTTCATGTGCCACCTCACCGCGGTGAAGGGGTGAACATCACTTTGTGGTGGCTAACGGCACAAACGGTCACGCAGTACGCGACGCTTTGTCGTGTATGGGCGGCTCTCCTGTATCCCTGGCCAGGAACATGTGAGTAACCAAACCACCGCTATGGCTCAAACAACTAAACCCGTGCCCCAGTCCTCCGCGCTCCGGAGGTGGACTTCTACGACGTCGGTTGCATCCACCTCCGGCGAGGGGCCATCTAATCTCGGAGTTAAACTATCAGGACGTCATTGGAATCGGACTACCGGAAACTCCCTCCCACCACGACACGGAAACTGCCTATTCGTCTGCACTTATAACTGTCGTTCGATCGCATCTGAGCAGGATCTTCGGACACTGCTTTACAGAAGCCGCAACATCAAATACGACGTTATCGCCCTGCAGGAAACGAAAGGCAGAACGGAAACCATAAGAAGGACCGACCACAACGAGCTTCTCATTATCGGAGCAAAGGTGGACAGAAAGAATATTGGCGGAGTTGGATTTCTCGTCAGTTCGACAGTGCACCACCTAGTAGACTCTTACAAGATCATCAGTCCGCGAGTAGCTGTTCTTCGTCTGGAACCAAAGATCAAGGAACCATCTCCATCATAAATGGATATGCTCCAACATCTGCGGCCACAGATGAAGAAAAGGAGGAATTCTACAAGCTGTTCGAAAGGACTGTCAACGACGAAAAGAGCTACTACAAAGTTGTCGTTGGTGACTTTAACGCTATCGTCGGTACGAATGATCACGACGAATGGAGGCTAGGACCACATGGAACTTCCTCAGGGAACGAAAACGGAGAGCGCCTGATAGACTTCCTATCCGCGTGCCGTCTCTACCGCGGAAATTCTATGTTTAAGAAGCCTTCAAACCGACGCTGGACCTGGGAAAGCCCAAATGGAGAAACACGTTCGGAGATCGACCATGTTCTTACAAACAGACGCTGGAGTCTGTTCGACGTCTCCGTGCTGCCTTCATTTGACACCGGCTCGGATCACCGTCTTGTCCGTGCGAAGCTGACTCTCAAAAAGAGGATGTTCAAGCGTGACACCCATAAACCGGCACCGGTGAGGATCCCCACATTCAAGTCTGAGGAGTTGGAATATGCGATAAAGTCGTATGATTGGAATCTTCTTGAAGATCCTTCGGAAGACTACGACCTTTTCTCCAAAGGACTGTTGAAATGTGCTAGCAGCTCTTGCGAAGCCACATCGCCGTCTGCTTCAAGACTCAACGCACATGCGATTAAACTCTTGAAGCAAAGAAGAGCTGTTAAACTGGATCCTAATGCTTCCCATCTGGAAAAAGTCACCATCTCGAAGGCCTGTCGAATTGCAGTGAAGGAGTCCATTCAAGCCTACAGAAGATTGAAGCTGTTAGAAGCGGCTGGGAAAGGTTCAAGCATAAAGCGCTGCAAACGAGATCTCTGCGATCAGAAGGCAATAATGTCAGCCCTTGTGGATAAGGATGGAACAACGCAAACGTCTCGAAGAGCGATGGAGGCCATCGTTCAGGAATTCTACACAGATCTCTTCCGTTCTTCCATCACTGTCCCGAAATGCTTGATGCCACCAGCTGAGGAAGTACCTCCCATTCTGGAATCAGAAGTTGCTCATGCTATCAGAAGGATGAAGCTGGGCACTGCTCCCGGACCGGACGGCATTTCTGCTGATCTCCTTCGTGCGGGTGGCAGTGCCGTCTGCTCACTTCTTGCCAAGCACTTCAACCACTACCTTCGACTTGGTAGGATTCCGGACTCATGGAAGGAGTCGAAAACAGTTTTAATCTTCAAAAAAGGTCAGCAGGAGGATATCAACAACTATCGACCCATCAGTCTTCTCTCGGTTGTGTACAAGATCTTCACCAAGATACTGCTTAACCGCATGGAGCGTTGCTTGGATGAATATCAGCCAGTGGAGCAAGCAGGGTTTCGCAAGGATTTCTCCTGCATGGACCATATTCAGACTGTCTCACAGCTCATCGAAAGGAGCCGCGAATACCACCTCCCACTTGTTCTTGTCTTCGTGGATTATCGGAAAGCGTTCGACTCTGTGGAAATCAACGCCATTCTGAACGCCCTTGTGCACGCTGGTATACCATCGCCCTACATCCGACTTCTCGACGAATGCTTCTCGAACACATCGACTACCATTGAGCTGTTCGATCGAAAGCTTAAAATTCCTATCGGGAAAGGAGTACGGCAGGGAGACACGATTTCTCCCAAGCTATTCACAGCGGCACTTTAGGATGCCATGAAAGACTTGAACTGGGACGATAAAGGCTACCTTGTCGACGGTAAACGGATCAGCAACCTTCGCTTCGCCGACGATATTGTTCTGATCTCTACCAGCACGGCAGAAGCCGAGGAAATGCTGAACGAGCTCAATGTGGCAGGTATGAAGATTGGATTGGACATGAATATGTCCAAAACGCAGTTTATGGTCAACCAGTGGTGTGACACGGGACTCGTAAGGTTAAATGGAGTCGCTCTGCAACAGGTCGACTCCTACGTCTATCTGGGAAGAGAGCTGAACATGGATAACGACCTCGCTCCTGAAATCGCCCGCAGGAGACGCGCAGCATGGGCAGCCTTCAGTTCGATTCGCGAAGTCACCGATCAGGTCAAGGATCCCGGCCTCAGGGCCTCGATATTCAACGCCTCTGTACTGCCTGCGATGTGTTACGCGACGGAAACCTGGCCCGACAACAAGACAATCGCCAGAGCGATGCAAACTACGCATCGTGCACTGGAGAGATGTCTTCTAAGGACAAGCCTTCGTCAGCAATGGCAAGAAGGCCTACGAAGCTCGGAGCTACGGGAGAAGTCGCAATTAGCAGACCCGCTGCAGTACATGAAGAAGTCCAAATATCGCTGGGCCGGACACCTGCTTCGACGAAAGGACGACAGATGGAGTCTCCGTGTCACAGAATGGCTCCCGAGAGACCATAAGAGACCACTGGGACGACCGCCAACGCGATGGGCAGACTCATTCTCAAGATCTTTCAGAGAGCGGAGTCTGCCTCACTGGATGCAAGCAGCCAGAGATCGAGCGGTCTGGAAGAGTTGTGGTCCCCGCTGAGAAGACCTCCAGCCGACAAAGGACCATCAAAGTAAGTAAGTAAGTTGTTCATTGTGATCTGTTGCTTGCCTGACTAGTATTCGTGTGCTCTTCAATGCATCTTATTTTCTCTGATGTTTTCGTACACTTTTCATGCTAGACAGTTGTCTATGGCTTCAATAAATAAATAAATAAATAAATAAATAAATAAATAAATGAGATTTACAGCAGAACCAAATTTTCCTACGACAGCACGAAAGACACCGTTACATAAGACGAGAAATAACTCACTACGAGAATGTCTACCTCTATGGCAAATGTTTTCGGCAGATTTACAATAAATTTCTTAAATTTGATGAAGCATCCTTGCGCAGAAGGGCCGAATGTAGGCCTACCAACCTTCATGTGTTACTGTTATTGTTTGCTCCACCGGTATAGAAGTGAGATCAGAAAACATCGACGGCCATGTTAAAACAGCAATCACCAGGATTGGGAAAAATAACAGCAATAGACGACGACCTGCTTTCATTGCCTGAAACGCTGGAAACACCAGCAGGTAAACGCGTCTGAAGTGAAGCATATCGCACTTAAATCTACCAAAAAAGATTACGCTCATCGATGATCTTCCTCCGATTTTATCTGCGGTCTGTGTTCAATAGGGCCAGTTCTTCTTCCAAAGTACATTCCGAAGTTTTTCGACGACGTTCGTTGATGTTCTGCGCTGTCAGACGACCTAATGAATTTGGTTATGATTCATTGATACGCACTGGCAGAGTTGCGATTTCAGGGATGAGCCTCAAAGAGTACCGTTGTTTCACCTCTATTTTCTTCTGAAAGCGCTAGTCGTCCACGAATAGTGGAGAAGTACTGGCCGAAATTGAAGAGATCCACCAGAAGTCGATTGAAAAACAGTCGGCTTGGTCATTTGAAGAGACCCAATCCTACTGCATACAACGCGGACCGCACGTTTCGAAAATCGTTGTCCAGAAACTGGATGAATTGGGGTATGAAACTCTGCCACATACATAATATTTACCAGACCTGTGTTCTACCGATTATCATTTCTCAAGCATTCAGGTCGTCATGTGAAGAATAAAAAATTTAGCAGCCACGATGATGTTAAAAACGACTTCTTATGTTTTATTAATTCTCGTAGTTTTGATTTTCACAAAGATGGAATGTGTAGGCTACATGTTGTCGCGTTAAAAAGTGTTCTAATTGTAATGTTGCTTATTTCTGTTAATAACATTTTTTCAAGCACAGTTATGATCTTTCGAAGTTTTTAGTCAAAAACGGCAAGGACTTACGGGACAACCTAATGCATACAGTACCGGACGCGTCTTTTGAATAGACGCCGAAAAAACCGCAAAAGTGCGGTTTTTTCGGCGTCTATTCAAAAGACGCGTCCGGTACTGTATGCATTAGGTTGTCCCGTAAGTCCTTGCCGTTTTTTCAACGATTCACTGCAGATTTCGCTGACGGCCTCTTGCATAGCGCTGCATAGCTTTGGAAAGAGAATGATTTGCTCTATCAGACCATGTATTGCATTTCTTTTTTCATCATGAATTTTGTCAATTTTTAGGTCGTTGAAGTGAAAAAGTGAAAAAGTAGCTATTTGCGCACTTGTTCTCTCCGCTTAGGTTTGTAATGTTTTGAGCAGTTTTTATAGCATTTGGAAGACAATGTTTGTACTACAAGAATATGTGTTGGTCCTATTTTCTCACTTGCCCTTTATTGATTTTTAGGCCATCAAATTGGGACGTCCGAAGGAGGAGGGTTATTTTTGCCGACAGCTCCTTCTCCGTGGTTGGACTTTTGGGTTGGGATTATATGCCATTCGAAAGAGAATGTCTCGTTCTATAAGAATCTTTGTCGCTTTTATTGATTTCTGTCGAATGTCAACAAAATTCCAAGAAGAGAAAAATCATCTTCACCAACAACTCCTTCTCCTTGTTCAGTCTGTCTTGCTCCGTTTTATATGACGAGTGATATGACACTCGACAGTGCATTTCTTGTTCTACCTGACTATATGATTTGCTCTCTGGCCATTTTAATTTTTGGTAATTTTCAGGTCATCAAAGTGGAACAGTGCCAGGTCGACAAGGATGAGCACTTTTGGCACCTTCTTCTCCTTTGCTTTCAACCAAGCTTCTAGGGCGGCTAAGGCACTAGAACCCTGGTTAAACGTACAAACACTATTTTTCACCGCCAGTTACAATTCTGTGCAAAAATCGTTGAATATGTCCGAGTGATGAATGATGACGGACAAGCAGGCCGGAAGCAATCGTCACTCGCTGGTTCCTGATGTTTATTCATCACACGGACATATTCAACGATTTTTGCACAGAATTGTAACTGACAATGAAAAATAACGTTTGCCTACTTTCCACCTCATCTGCAGGCGTTTGCGTTCTCTTTTTGTTCTGCGATAGCCTTAACAATAAATTCTTGATAGTGTTTTCTTAATTTATTGACCTTTCGTGACCGTCTTTTGAAAGGTTTTGATGTATTAGGTTGTAACGAAATAAATGGCACTGAACCACTGTAAATTTAAACAGTTAATATCTCGGCTTGTGGGCAAGTTTATTATTCGAAATAAAAACCTTCTGATTCTACACATCTTTGCCAACGTGACACAAGCTTTTCTATCCCAGTAGCATAAAAATCAGAAGTTCTGGAATTGACGAAATCTTCGAAGGCACTTCGACATCCTGTTGGTATTTGAATATTTTCCCTACCAGGAAGTCGCCAAGATGCTTGAAGAAATGGTAGTCTGTTGGGGAGAGATCGGGAGAAAACGGAGGATGTGGTAGAGTTTCAATGCTCAGCTCATTCAATTTCTGCAACGTCATTCGTGCTACATGGGGGCGAGCATTGTCGTGCAGAAGGAGAACTCGCCTTCGGTTTACCAAGGCCGGCCGGATATCCCTCAACTCAACTTTTTCATCATTTCTTCAATTTCAATGCAGTACTTCTCTGCCGTGATGGATTCACCGCGAGGGAGGAAGCTGTGGTGAATAAATCCCAGCGAACACCACCATACTGTCACCATTACTTTCTTTTGGTGCAATTCCGGCTTCGCAAAAACCTTGGAGCTCTCGTCGCTGTCCACCCACTGTGCCGATCGTCGCCTGTTGTCATACATCATCCATTTCTCGTCACAGGTGACGACGCGATCAAGAGATGGGTCCGTTTCATTCCGTAGAAGCAGTGCGGACGAGATCTCATATCGTCGGTTTATTTGCTCCTCAGACAGCTCGTGAGGCACCCATCTTTCCAGCTTTTTGGTCTTTCCAATTTCCTTCAGATGCCGGGCAGCTGTGTCGTGACTGACGCCAAGAACCTTCGCTATCTCCCTGGTACCTCTGTGTGGATCCTCCTCTACCACATCTCTCAGCTTGTCCTCATCAACATCACTATGCCTCCCACGACCTTCATGTTCTTCCAAGCTCTCATCTCCATTCCGGAACTTCTGATACCAACGATACGCCGTCCGAATTGTGGAACACCCTTGACCGAATGCGGCGTTGGTCTTCTCGTCCGCCTCCTTAGCTGTAGTGCCCAGCTTGAATTCATACAAGTAAATGCCTCGGATTACCCTTTTGTCCATCTGCAAAAAAGTCAATAAAACTCTAAAGTTTTCCGACTTTTACATAGAAAATTTGGTACTCGCCGGTAGAGCAAAGTTTGCGCTTCTAAATGATATGCCACATGTTACGGTTTGTTCTTGATCAAACGCGTAAAGACGCGCCAAAAAATGGCGCCAGCCAGTGCCATTTAATTCCTTACAGCCTAATATTAGGCTGTCGCAAAATTAATCGTCGAAACCGACCGCTTGCTTCAAACTGCTATAACTCAGCTTGAGCACAACTTTATTAATTGATGTAAAAACCATCCCAATCTAATTAATATTGTCAACGAAGGTATTATGAATTTAATTCTTTGCAATGAAAACTGAGATCACAGGAATTAGGGAAATCAGAGAGGGCACTTTCAACATGGGCCGAATGAGTGAATTGTTTCAGACGCAAATGAGAATCAAGAGCTCGGAAAAAGTGATGTCAGTGGGGGAAAAGTCGGGAGAATATGGTGGATGAGGAAAGACTTTGGTACCTAAATGGCTTAATTTTCGCCGAGTGATCCTTGCGTTGTCCTGCAGCAGGAGCGACCCTCCTCTATTCACAAGTGCCGGCCAAAAATTTTGCAACTTCTCATAGATTTGGTCTAAATCAATGCAGTAAGTAGCAGCAACACTCTGCTGTGACTGTCTGACCAGGTTGCAAAAAGCTGTAATGGATTACACCTTTACAAAACCACCACAAAGCAAGCATAACCTTTTTAGGGTGAAGGTCGGCTTTAGGAAAGGATGTTGGAGGAGCATCCTTATCTACCCAGACAAATCCCCGCTTCCTGTTAACGTAAAGGACCCATTTTCATCTACAGTTATAGTACGGCTTACAATAGGTTCATTTACAAAGCGATCTAGCCGGATTCATCAACAATTAAACTCGTGGATATGCGGGGTATAAGGGGTAGAGATAAGGTAAAAGTCAGAGATGAAGGGCCATCGTGGGTATCTCTACCCCTTATACCCGTGCGTTAGTCGTTGATGAATCGGGCCCAGGTTGGAGGCAGTGTCGAAACGTGACAGACGCTGCTCGTCGGTCAGTTCATGAGGCACCCATTTCGACATCCTCTTCACCTTGCCGATTCTCGCCAACTGTCTTGCTACCCTACTATGATGTACGCCAAGGTCCTCTGCTAACGCACGCAAAATCGTCTTCGAACGGTTCTCCTCAAAACTTCATCGTCAAGCGACGACTCGTGCCTCCACTCCGTTTTTCTTCGAGATCAAAATCACCAGAAGCGAATTTTTCAAAGCAGAGCCTTACGGTTCGCTCGCAGTTACAGTCCATTCCAAAAGCGCTGCTAAGGTTACGGGACGCCTTTGCTGCAGAGTCCCAATTTAAATTCGTAAAGCATAGCGACTCGATAGTCGCGTTGCTTCATGATTTTACGGAACCATAGAAGAAAAATTCAGCTAAAAAGATTAGAGCGACATTCACATAAGGGCAGGAAAAAACCTACTGAACGGTATGTGAGGCTTTCCCTGAGACGAAATGATTTAGGAGGAAAAAACTTATTTATTTACACCTTCCTCAAAACGGAGATTAATTTTGCGACAGCCTAATTTTGCGATCGTCATTCAATCCCTCTAGCCAGCTTCTGGACTTTGGTAGCTGGCAGGGCACCGCTCGCAGGCGAGGAGCCGATTTTTCCGCGAGTTCTCCTGAGACCCCCGTGTGTAATGTCAACACACTTGTCGTTCGTTGGCGCTCCACAGAGCCTCATTCCCTCACATGCGCACGCCATCTTCCCATACCGTGCCCCCTATCTTGTTCCGCATTACAGTACTCTTAGGGTCATCTATTCCCAGATGCCCCCCCCCCATATTAGGAGCTGGATACCATAGATACCATCATTTCGTCTTACGGTATTGTTGTGCATGTACAGTGTGACTGTGGTTTCGAGCCACTCTTCCCGAAAGAAGCTTCGAGAAAGCTGTAGGAGGACGGAATTTAGGGAAATCTTCTGTTGCCAGCTTAACTCCCAAGAGGTCTGTGGAATGCATAGAGGACGATCTGCCTTGAATTGTGTGATTTTCCCCAAAAGAAAGCGTGGCTCGCAATATTCTGAACTTAACAGGACTCACAGTGATAGACCATTCTTCTATGATTAATTTTCGATTATTTGTCGGTAAATGGTTAATTTTTCAGACAGATGTCGTGGGAAGGAGAATCATCGCTACGCTACGGCGGTCCTCAAGCCCTCGGCAGTGAAATCGACGAGGATGAGGTAACAAGGAGCCAGATTTTTATGAATCATTAAAAATTGAATTCCAGCAAGCGCAAGAGCTTTTTTTTCAAGTCATGGAACTTAGATGTTTGTATTTTAAGAGAGATTGTCTGCAATTTAATATTTTTAAGCAATTTTCTAAAAATTCACAAAACTTTAGCTGTTTCACAGATACTCCAGCGTTCAAAAAAAAAACAGAAAATATGCGTGATGGAAAATTATTATTCAAAACAAGAAGACAAAGCTAGTTCAGATGGCGTACGGGACAACATTCCAAATAGCAGCCTCATCGTTAGTAGCCCAAATTAAGGCCCTCGTCATCAATTTTAATTATGACCAGGAGCCGGATTCATCAACGACTTACGTAACTTTAACGGAGAATCGTAAGCGAAAAGCTCAGATAACGCGGCTTATCAAGCGATAGGCCCTGTTTATACTTCGACGCCGAGCGACGCGACGCCGTGCATGGCGGCCATATTGATTAAGCGACCGATCAATGTGGCCACTTTACATGCGGTCGCGTCGCTCGGCGTCGGAAGTATAAACGGGGCCATATGGTGAGCGATTAGCCGCCTTATATGAGCTGTTCGCTTACAATTCTCCGTTAAAGTTACGTAAGTCGTTGATGAATCCGGCCCCAGGTTCCAGGTTTAGATGTTCGTCTT
>CANDYH010000505.1:0-18153 GCA_947396885.1 Heligmosomoides polygyrus polygyrus | reverse complement strand
CCATTTTTGAAATGCTGATTTCTCGAGATTGTGCTACACCGTGCGTGGGAGCCGTTGGGCACTCTCAAAGCCCGTCGAGTGTGAGAAGCATGCGAGGGTCCTTGTTGCGAGGACGATATCGAGGGGCAACTGAGCTGTCCAAAGTCCTACGCGATAAAACGTAAGCAAGGCCCGCGTAGCTACGCTGAATGTAGGTACGTTGATGGGCCGCTCGTGCGAGTTGGTTGAAGCACTGGAGCGAAGAAGAGTTGATTTCTGTGCGGTGCAGGAGACGAGGTGGTCCTGCCACAAGCCAAGGGACATAGGACGAGGCTTTAAGGCCGTCCTATGTGGAAGTCCCAGGACCACCAGTGGTATCGGAATCGTCTCCTCGTCTCCGAATGATTTCGCGACTCGACTGTAAGTGTCGAACGCTTTGACGATCGGTTGATGAAGATCGTTGTCGCCGACTCTATCACTCCATCTCCGCGTATGCTCCGCAGAGTTGCTGCTCCGATCAAGCCAAGGAAGAGTTTTGGAGCCTACTTCATGAGAAGACAGCAGAGGTACCGACGAAAAATGTGAACATAGTCGCACTGGAGCGAAGACGAGTCGACTTGTGTGCGGCACAGGAGACGAGGTGGTCCTGTTGCAAGTCGAGAGACATAGGCCGAAGCTTTAAGGCCATTCTGTGCGGCGGTTCCAGGACCACCAGTGATCGTCTCCAAAGGTTTTCGAGACGCGATTGCAAGCGTGGAACGTTTCAGTGACCGCTTGATGAAGGTCGTTATTGCTGCTGAACAGCGAATGAATCATTTCTTCTCTGCGTACGATGCGCAGGCTGCTCCGTGCAAGCCAAGGACGAGTTTTGAACCCTGCTTGATGACAAGACACAGAAGTGCCGTCAGCAGGTGCTGTGGTTGTCGTAGGTGATTTCTACGGCCACGTTGGAGCTGTGAAAGATGGTCACAGCTGTCATAGCGGTTTCAGTTATGGAACACGTAACGCTGATGGTGAACGAATGCTTGAGTATGCGAACTCTCATAATCTCACCACCGCGAACACAATGTTTCGAAAGCGTGACTCCCATCTCGTGCCTTTCTATAGCGAGAATACAAGACGCAGACTGACTTTATCCTTGTCAAGCATCGCGATAAGGCTGGTCACAGATGGGAAGGTTGTGTCATACGAGACCGTCGCCACGCAACACCGTCCGCTGATCCCCACACGTAAGCTTGCCCCTACGAGGCTGAGGCAGGTAGAGCGATGCGATCCAGCAAGGATCACGTGGTGGCGGATGAAAGAGAAGGAAGCAGCTGTTGTTTCTCGTATTCGGTTGTCGAACGGTTACTACTTGAAGAGCCATGGAAACGTGCAACCGATTCGACACTACAGGCCGCACGTTCCGAACGGGGCATGGCGAAGCCTGGGCGAAGTAAGATTGAGAAGCAGGCATATATGTGGACTGAAGACATCGAGGAAAAGATCAGAGGGAAGAACAGACTACATCATCATTTTCCCATCGACAAGACAACCAACAATTGACGTATATACCAAAAAGCGAGGAAAGAGATCAAAAACGCTGTTTCTTTTGCAAAACCGACTTCACTCAAACATCTTTTATCTGACCTGCTGATCACGAAGCTGATACTTTTGACATCTTCGCGACTGCTGGCAGGGATATAGCTGTATAGTCGCTCTGCCACAAGGATACTAGAACCTCATCTTACATAATCGGCTGGATTTCGTTGATCCGAACCCAGGAGCCAAAATGGATGTCAGATTCGTGATCAGCACCCCAAATAGCCCCTTGGGCGAAGTTTGAACATTTTTTTCGATCTCTCCTCGACCTCTGGAGTCGTGAAAGTACAAGATTTCTGCAGCGTGCACCATACATCCGACGTGACGACAGTTACTACTGCCCATCTAGAGTAGGCAGCACGTCCGGCAACTTTGGCAGAAGAGTCGACGAAGGGAAATGCTTAGTCACTAATTCCAGTGCCAACTTATTGAGGCGATACCTGGAATTTTCATGCTTTATAATCAATATGCATTGTATCCACTGAAGAGTAAAGAAGCTCACCCGCATCTATAGTACTCCGTGTCGCAACCATTGAAACTGTAGCAATTCGCAAACATTCTGCAGAGATCAGCAATGAACAAACGTTGCTGAAAAAGCACTCAAGTACAGTAAGGATTCTGACCCTTGTGACGTAGCTAATACCATTTCCAACTCAAACTGAACACTATTCAAATCAAATTGAAGACTTTTCGAACAAAACTGAACACTTTTCACATCAAAGTCGACACATTTTCGAATCAAACTGGACAGTTTTCAAACAAAATTGGAACCTTTACGCAAGCTTGATGCTTCTAAAATCAAACCTAACATTTTCGAAATCAAATCAAGCTTTTCCACATTAAGATAGAGACTCTTCAATACGATGAATGATTATTTGTTCAACTCTCTGAAATTGAAATGAAATCTGATACTTTCTCTGAATTTTTTTTTCAAATTCATCTGCTCCAATAAGTGAACACACTGTGTGAAATGTTATAAAAAATAATCTTTTAAAGAAAATCAGAGAGTTAGATTTTGTTTTCAAGCGCAGGAAGTCAGCAATCACGTACCGTATTAAAAGAGGAGACCGCGGCATCAACTCGACTAGATCAACGCGTTTCCAACTGACTAACGGTAAAAGATCCGTTTGTGTGGAGAACGACAATGCAAATGATAAACCTTACAACAAAAACCGCTATTAAAACATGGAGCATTACATCGCTGTTTCGAGTAAGCACCATTTTCACTATCAATCAGGCAAAAATCACGACAAATGAGCCAACTGGATGGCGTGATCTTTTCACTAAACCATTAACATTAAATAATTGCTGCCTTTCTGCGCTTCGAAACAAAATTTAGTTCAATATTTTTCGCCAAAACAGAAAAATTTGCATAAAATTTCAAACAGTGTCCACTTATTGGGGCAGGTGAATAAATACGCTTCAAAAAAAGTTGCACTAAATTTTCCTTAAACAGCTAGTTATTTTAAAAGAGTTTTCAATTTCAATGTGGAAGTAGCTCGTTCTGACTTTGAAATTGTTATGTTTTGATTTCAAAGGCGTCGAGCTTGATTCGAAATGTCCAGTTGGTTTCAAAAGTGTCCAATTTGACGTGAGAATGGTATATACTTATGTCGGCGCGCTGCGCGATAGCATGATATGCAACCATATCGATTAGCAGAGCAATGGATCAATATCGATCGCGTCGATATCACCGTCGCTGGTAGTGGCTAAAGAAAAAGAAACCACATAAGAAGAACTCCTACATGGATGTAGTATTTGGACTTCAATCGCTCCGACATGGTCTTCAGATCCATTGGATACTCGATATAGTCGTAGTACTCAGGAACCTGAAACGATGCGCGTGGAAATTAACCGAGAGAAACAATCGAAGAACGACTATGCGTGGAACGGACCATCTCGCCGTCAACGGGAGCAAGAAACGGCCAACTCCACTTGTCGGCATTCAGCCTTTTCAAGATCAGTTTCATCTTGCTCTCCAGATCGGCGTCCTTCGCCGGTCGATCGTCGTCATTGTAGCATTCAAGGCCAGGTATGTCTTTGTAGCGGAGTCCATAGCCACCTTAACAACGTTTCGGTTGGAACTTGAAGGAATATTCGCCATTTGAAAACCGTCGATGCTCGACTTTTTTTTTCGAAAATCTAGAAATATCGAATATTCGGCTATTCTAATAATCATTCGAATATAAATAATTGAATGTATTCGTTCGAGCACAACTATACTAGCTAAGCCTCACTATGTTGGCGAAAAACGTGCTCAATTCCCCCATATCTCCGCGTCGTGTTCTGGCGCTTCACATCAGCTATCGCCTGATGCAGATCCCTCACTGTCTTCATATAGGATGAGAATTCCGTGTAGCGCATCCTGAAAGCGACAGATCCTCTCAGTTCTTCCACAGAATCTACTCAAAGTCAGACATCAGCCAGCTTACTGTGGATGAAGCTGACATCCCATTAACGTCGCGCCTTCATACTCTTTGATGTAACCTTGGTAGAACTTCCTTGGCATTTCGACCTTCTCGGAGAAGCCTTGCTTGCTGAAACAATAACAGATAAGACCTAGAGCGAGACAAAACCCTAAGAAGGGTGTCTAACCTGAAGTATCCGATAGCGAACTCGTCGGCGAACGTCAATAGATGGTAGTTTCCACACTTCACCTGGTAGTCCTTTAGATGGTTCATTAAATGAGTTCCGTAGCCTTTCACCTGAAAAAGGTAAGATCTTGTTTCAAAACCAAATTGGACACTCTTCTGAGCAGGCTTAAAGCTTTTGAAATCAAACGAAACATTTTCCAACTCAAAACGTTTCTGAGAGTGATGTTTATGCTTCTGTGCCAGCGAGGTTGGTAGGTGGAAAAGTTTATTCTAGACCTGACGTTTCGACCGTTTCGTCGTCTTCAGAGGCACAACCATCCACCACTGAGTGTAGCACTGTCGTTACAACTATTGTTGGCAGACCAGTAGCGAATTTCGCTACACATATCAGCACTGCGTGCGTGACAGCGCCGGCGGTGTAATGTTCCCGTCCGGTCAGCAGGAGGTGCGGGTTCGAGTCCCGTTTAGGTTAGTTTTGAACGTAACAGAACGTCGTTGTAATAGCATAGAATCCCGGATTATCCCAATCCGCATCGGATTCTATGTAAAATACATAGACAAGGAGCGAGTTAGTCCAGCTCTCATCATCTCATTTCTCTATGTGAGGCCCATAACTGAGTGGGTCGAAGAACTCGGCGAAACGTCGCACTTCTCTACTACTTGAAGGGTACATAGTGGAGTTCATTTCCGCCACATACGCTACAGATTCCTCCTTGGTAAATAATACTGTAGGGTCCTTCGCAGCTAACCGACCTGTTCATTCGCTGTAATCGCACAGAAGACAATCTCGATGAAGCCCTGAGTAGAGAACGGACGGAAGCAAATGCCGCCAATAACTCCCTTTCCTTGAAAAAGGTAAATCAATATGACTGTGAGTAGGAAGAATATGAGCAATGTGAAGGCAACTTACCCTTCTTCAGCAGCACCATACTCCTATGCCTATCATCAAAAACCAGCCTAGTAATGTACTCTTTGGGCATTTTCGGGAGTTGCACGGAAAACAAGCTCTGAAGCTGCAACAACGACACCGTTGTCTCGCGACTTTGAAAGGGCTCGAGCGAATTGCCGATGACTTTAAATCTGAAAACAAAAGAGTGGTTGAGACGCTTCGAAGGCCGAATTCTGTACACTAAGGCTCACTCGATGATTCCTTTCTTCTCCTCGATTCTTGCCGCCTCTCCTCTACAGACGTCTATATTTATAGCATCCGATGGATCACTGGTATCGAGACTTTGGGACTGAAACGTTAGAATAAGTCGCACAAATACGACGCCAGACAGGAAACTCACATCATTTATCGTCTTCACGATCGCTTTCAGGAAGAGATCGGTCCCAATCACCGACTCGGACTAAAAAATAACATGAGTTACGGGGTGTTTAAAAATTACGTTCTCACACGATAGACCATGTAATGTCTTGGTGTCGCACGCTAGGTATGCTCATCCTGAGCTCGAAAGCTGAATATCCTGTTACAATACTGACTGGCTACACAATGTCATCCTCTGACAAGGGAAGGGTCTGAAGCGCATGACTGAACGGGGGGAGCGATTCATATAGGGAGAATTCCCACCGCTCAGTTAGTATGAAAATGTTTATATTTTTTGTCAAGTCGTTAAGTTAAACCCAAGTAGTAGGGGCCTTGAAATCACAATGGAATACGGCGCATCACGAGTTTGGGGGTCTTGTACGCCCGCGATGCTCCTACCGGCAAGCGGCTCGGAGCGCAGTGGAAGTGCGGTTGCTTCGGGCGAGGAAGATCGGGGGTTTAGTTCCCTGCGTTGCTGCATTTTTTTCATTTTAATTGACTTGTTGAGATTTGGGGACTCTGACGTCTGTACCATTTTCTGACGTTTTCTGCGCATTTTCTAGCTGTACGCTGTGGAGAGAACCTTTCTTGTGACTTGTTCATTACTGACAGGATTTTTAACGACAACGTCTTCGTCAACTTCAAGTTGATGTGCTTCGAAGTCCTTTTTTATGCTGGCCGTCGTTCAGCCAGCTTGATTTCTTCCCTCGAAGGTTTCTTCTCTAAAGGTTCAGTGGGAGCAGGCGATTACCACTCGAGCATCTTCAGACATTGTTGGCATTAGGTTTTAGACAATCTTCAGCAAACCTGATTTCCAGATGACAGGTAAAGATGAAGGAAAGAGTGTAATGATGCCGTTTAGGTTGATTTGCGGTATCCACAGTATAGTTGTGCTCGAATGACCTATTCGAATAGGTATTCGAATGATTTTCATTCGAATTTGAGTATTCGAATTCAAATGTTCAAAAAATCCCGTTTTTTCGAATGTGTTCGAATTCGAATGTTCAAAAAATCGCGTTTTTCGAATGTATTCGAATTCGAATGTTCAAAAAATCGCGTTTTTCGAATGTATTCGAATTCGAATGTTCAACAAATCGCGTTTTTCGAATGTATTCGAATTCGAATGTTCAAAAAATCGCGTTTTTCGAATGCATTCGAGTTCGAATGTTCAAGAAATCGCGTTTTTCGAATGTATTCGAATTCGAATATTCAAAAAATCGCGTTTTTCGAATGTATTCGAATTCGAATGTTCAAAAAATCGCGTTTTTCGAATATATTTGAAATTAGAATGCTCGAAAATTGCGGGTATTCGAAACCATTCGAATATTTGAGAATTGCCAAAAAACACACAATTAATTATTCGAATGTTCAATGTATGCCATTCGAATAGGCAAGTTAGGATCTGCATTGTTTTGCGAAGCCGATGCATGGATATTTTGCACTGAGAGTCCAGAAATTGTAAGCACGTCGTCTCCCTTTCACTCCATATATGATGAGTCTGTTAATCCCTCTTCCACAACACCACACAGGAAACAAGAAACACGGCTGAATCAGAAGCTGAACCTTCAGCTTTATTCACAGAAGGACTTACACTTTCATTCGTATTCGAACTTTTCCTATTGGAGCTCAGGAACCAGTTTTTTGTTTGACACTGCCTACGACTAATCTTGTTTTTCGTCCTCATCTTTGCACAATTGAACTTTGCTTGATCTCATGTTCTCTATAGGGGAACTCTAGTACAGATCCAAAAACATTGGGGGCTATGTTATACTTCGGCGACGCTGTTGTCGGCGACGTCGGTGACAGTGTTGAGCGGGTGCTATTCAGTGCGCTCAACTCTGCTGCCGACAACAGCGTCGCCGAAGTATAACATAGGCCTAACTATTTTGTGCACCAGTATTAACCTTCACGCTCCAAATTTACCATCTTCACTGCAAGGTTCTGTGATCCTGTTGTAGCCTTTCCAAGCTTTCTTTTCACATCAAGTTGCTTTTTAATCCTAAAGCCGCTTTGTTTCCATGCTATGTTCGCCGCCCGAGGGTTGGCAGATCAGGATTACTATGCGATGCAGTTGCATTCTCTACTAGCTGAGCAGTAAACCATACTGTTGGGGTGCAGTAGGGACGATAATATAGGCGGATTAGTGGGTATAAGATTTCTAGGATAGATCAATTACAGCAACCGGATTTTACAACTGCTCAGACACGTCCGATCAGATGTGCTGACTTCCTAAGAGACAAAGAACGCTATGAAGAGGTTTTTCGAAACAAGGGTAGGCCTTCCTTTTCGAACCGCTCTCCTTTGCATCCAGGTGAACACTTATGGACAGCGTGATCATTAAGAGCAATATCTCGGGACCATTTCCGTGAGGCATTGCCTTTTCCTTCCGTGTAGACGTCCATGCAAAATGTTTCTTAGGTCTGCCTTTCTGCCAATTTGGATGGAGCGAATGTTTATGGAAAGAATGTAGTTTCTTTTATGTGCTTCTGTGCCGAACGAGGTCGTAACGCTGATCAGTCTTTACTGAGTTTCCTAACATTCTGACCATCATCGTTTTTGCACGCCAAAATTACTTACCGATTCGGACACTAATCCATCAAGCACCTAGGATGGAGCTTTTCGGCTATTGTTCAGACTTATAGCTAGAAACCTGAATCTAATAACAAGTAGTTCAATCGCTGATCTACAACTCTTAAGGAACTTATTAGGACTACCAATACAAGGAGGGGGAGCGGTTAGGCTGCTCAAGATTAATCTTCCTTGCAATCCTATAAGGCGAAAAAGCGTGAAAACATCTAGTCGCGAAGTTTCCTTAAGAAACTCTGCTTCTCTTAGTTGGGTTTTGATTATGACTTAGTAACACACTTGCTTCGTTCAGGTGGTCATAGGCATCGACAAGAAGAAGTCAGATCACTCAATGTTTCTCGGTTATGCTCTTCTTGGTCCTGGATTGGCTGTCTATAACCCGAAAGTACTTGTCCATTTCATCTTATGTCGCACATAGGATATGTTGTTGTTCACATATCGGCAGGACAGCAAAAAAGCGACACCACTGTTCTTCAGTCCTTGATGTATAGTAATGGCAAAAATATTGGTGCCTATAATATATATCCGTCACGCCTATCGGCGTGCCCCGCACTTGCACTCTTCGCGCGATGTTGCAGTATCACTGAGGTTATAGTAGGGACAATCACATCAAGCCAGTTGCTCTGCTCATTCTGCTTTCTTTCCTACCTTGCAGTACAAAAGGCAGAATTTAAGAACCTTGCTATGTTCCAACCTTGCACTACCTTCCTTAAGATTATTTTCGGAACGTACGCCCGAGCTGACTATGGGTCTGACTTTGTGGGAGTGGGGTTAACTGCGGCCAAGTTTTCGGCTCGAACAATCGTTAGGTAAGCACTGTAGAGAAGGCAGCTATTATATTATACACATCTATTCGACGACCACTTTTCTCAATCACGAAGATCATTTAGAGCTTTCCGCACTCTCGTATGCCATCAAAAATAATGCACAAACAACACTCAAGCACTTCTCATCTCCTTCTTATGTACACTTCATGTTTCTTAGGTAATGTGAATAAATAGACGAAGCAGATGGAACCTTCCGGTTTCGAAGATCTCCATCATGATGACCTTGGTCTCCGATGAAGCAAATTGTTTCATTGAGAGTTACCAGGGGTTCCATGGTAAGGGGTCCCATGGTAAGGCGAAAAGGTGGATGCACATATGTAACCCCAGTAATTCAAACCAAAGTGTAAGCGCTCCACCAGCTATATCCCGTGCTATATCACCTAGCCCTTTATTGGGCTAAGGTAAGGTATGGCCTTTGGAATCTTTTTATCAGTCAACCAGGAAAAAGAACTAACCTTTTCAAGGACGTGTTGTTTGGTTTGATGACCAGTAACATATTTTATCCTTTCAGGCATAGAAGAATTCGGTGGAAAAATCACTCCATTAAAACCTTGTTAAACACTTTGCAAACGAATGTAAATTTCCTACTACGTCAGGGTAAACCGTCTATTGGTCATTGCCACCAAAGCACCAGCCATGTTTTTCCTTTCTGTGACCCAATATTCCATTCGAAAATATTCGAATATTCGAATAGAATATTCGAATCAATATTCGAATTCGAATGTTCAAAAAATCGCGTTTTTCGAATGTATTCGAATTCGAATGTTCAAAAAATCGCGTTTTTCGAATGTATTCGAATTCGAATGTTCAAAAAATCCCGTTTTTCGAATGCACTCGAATTCGAATGTTCAAAAAATCGCGTTTTTCGAATCCATTCGAATTCGAATGTTCAAAAAATCACATTTTTCGAATGTATTCGAATTCGAATGTTCAAAAAAACGCATTTTTCGAATGTATTCGAAATTCGAATGCTCGAAAATTGCGGGTATTCGAAACCATTCGAATATTCGAAAATTTTGCGAGAGCACAACTATAATCCACAGACGTCGGAGGTGGTTTCTCATTTGAACCACCTCCGACGTCACAACGTGGTCTCTTTTGAAAATCCGAGCAGGATGGTTTTTCTCCGAGGTCATTGGTCCATGAAGGGAAACAAACTCTCACATATCCTGTTTATACGCTGCCCGCATTGTGCTCAGTGCTGCTTCATGCACTTTGTACCTGTGTATCACTGGTGTTGAACATTTATACATCACCATGTTGAATACCACAGCGTACAGCTGGAAAATGAGCAGAAGACGTCTGAAAATGGTATAAACCTCAGAACCCCCCAAATCTCAACCAATCAGTTGAAATGCAGAAACGCAGCAACGCAGAGGAACCAAACCCCGGACTTCCTCGCACGAAGCAACCGCACTTCCACTGCGCTCCGAGCGGTTTGCCGGCAGGGGCGTCGCGGGCGCACAAGACCCCGAACTTGTGATGTGCCGTTATCCCACTGTGACCCCCTACTCCTTGGGTTTAACGACTTGGCAAAAAACAAACACATTTTCATACTAATTGAGGGGTGGGGATTCTCCCTATATGAGGTCGCTCCCCTGTTCAGACATACGCTTC
Organism: Heligmosomoides polygyrus polygyrus; assembly: GCA_947396885.1. Taxonomy (NCBI): domain Eukaryota; kingdom Metazoa; phylum Nematoda; class Chromadorea; order Rhabditida; family Heligmosomidae; genus Heligmosomoides; species Heligmosomoides polygyrus. The sequence continues at coordinate 7,663 of CANDYH010000505.1, read as the reverse complement.
AGACCTTCACTTGTGAGGGTTCCCATCATTACAGGGCACATCAGCGGAGCATCGGTGAGCAACATCTCCAGAAAGCTTTCGGTGAGTATGAAAACCGTTCCCAATACCACTAAGCGATACGGGGAAGCTCGGTTCATTAAAAGATTGACATCAGAGAGGACGACGAGCTACTGCAACTTCAAGTCAGAAAAATAAACGTGTTCGTGAGCTGGTGCGGAGGAATCCCAAGAGATCTTTGAAAAGGATGGCAGAGGCAATTGAAGTTAGCAAAACTTCCATGAGCCGCATTAGCTAGGAATGAGGTCTTACCGCTGCTAGAAAGCCCACATTCTCCTCTCGCACATGATGAGGGATCCGCAAACAAAATGCCATTCACTCATCCAGCGTCTCAGTTCAGCACGCCACCGCGACTTCATTTCCTCAGAAGCGAATTTTTTACTGTCGAAGCAGAGCTTAATCGCCAAAACGACCGTGTGCCTGCCAAATCAGTAACACACGCCAACAAAGCGGGAAGGATCCATGAACGACGCAGATTTCCGGAATCAGTCCTGGTTTGAGCAGCTGTCATCTACGCTGTTGTTCATCGTGAAAAGGGGAGAAAAAAATGGACTCCAAAACCTACTTGAAAGATGTTTTAGAAAAGACTGGATTCTCTGGAGCGGTCATGATCTTCAAGGACAAACTGTTCACCTCCCAGCAAGATTGGGCACGTGCTCATAAGTCGAAAACCGTGCAGGAGTGGTTGTCGCGACAAGCTTCCTGACTTTATCAGCCCAGAAGAATGGCCTCCATGTACACCCTATGGGCCTACTCTGGTTCTACTTACAGACCGAGGGTCTGCTCTAGAAAGCGTCATTCAGTCGACTCACTGGAAGAAAGCTTTCTGAAAGAGTGGGAAGAAATGCCAAAGGAATACGTGCGCGTTCCGCTGGATGCCTTTCCGCGTCATTTGAAGGCCTGTGTCCGTGCCAAGAGGAAGTCGTTTTGAGATCTGTTTACGTAGTTGCACTTGTAAATATGGTGGGTAAAGGTATGCTCAAATTTTATGCTCCAATCTATTTCCGTCCGTTTTTATAACGGGGAATATTGGGGAACGTGATTTTTGAGCGTCCACTACTGATCCTTCCCGCCGCTCAATCCATATCAATTCCTCTCGCTCATACGGCTCAAATATGAGCCATTGTTTTACCTTCACTAGTGCGTTCAACAATACTCGCAGTTCGAGCAGTAACGGAGGTAATAAACGCTACAAACCTTAGTTCGCTTCCGTGGCACTCTGTCATCGTCCTGCGAATCTGTGCGATTATAGTCACACGCATCCCCTTCGCTATGACGAGAAAAACCTAGGAACGCTTTCGTTTCTGAGACACCTGGAGATAAAGTGCTGCTGAGTTACCTTGGACGTGTTCAATCCATGAGGCATAACCATCTTGACCTTCGTCGTGCTCTTCGCAGGCGCTTCCAGGAATCCAAGCAGTGAATTCATGAAGGGAACGAGGCTAACTGCCGGACTATAACGGCTCAAATTAGAGATACCGAAAGTGCGTCCGATGAAACAAGGGGTGCATACCTCGTGTTCACTATTCTCAACGTCTCCTCCTTGTCTGAGCTGACATAGGGCAAAGCTCAGAAACATCATCAGACCTTTGTGCCCAAATATCTCAACGGCTTCGTACTGTTTCAGCGATTTGAACTGCTGCGGGACGAACAACGTAGTACATCCAACGGGTGTAGAACAGGCGATATTGCACGCGATCCACTTTTGGAACTAAACACAACACACTGCAGAGTTCCCAACCAATCATTACAATTTTCATGCAAAATTTGACATTTCTCAAATCAAATATGACTTTAAAAAACCAAATTGGACACTCTTCTACGCAACTTGGTGCTTTAGATATTCTACTGATCATCCTCCAAACCAAACGTTGTTCTCTAATTAAATTATAATATAAACTCTTTGAGAAGGCTATGACAATTTTTTGACCCAAAGAAAATTAGCACGATTTTCCTTGAAATTTTTAATTCACCCCTCCCCTCAAAAAAGTGAACACACCCTTTTGAGTTTTCACAAAAAAAACTTGGATCTATCCCTAAGTCCGTGGGGCACATAACTAAAAATATGTAAAAAAAATCGACTTGAGACTTACCGAGCGACTCCTAGAGAACACGATAGAACCTAAAAGAAAAGAAAAAAGGACCGCGAACAAAGAAAAATCAAATCCCCGCGGTTTCTAAACCGTCTCGGCGGGCAAAGAGCGACGCAATGGAGTCGTGCCCGCTCGCTGACCACCGCATGACATGTTAGAACCAGGATATAACACGGTGGAGGAGGGCGCATAAAGCCACCTAGCGCGTGCTGACCGCGCCGCCTGACATGTTCTAACCAGGATCTCACATGGTGAGGAGGGGCACATAACTTCACCCACTTGCAACTACGGCGAAAACATTTTTTTCCGTTTTTTTTTTGCTCGTGAATTTTTCTGGTTTAGGTTCTATCGTGCTCTGTAGGAGTCGCTCGGTAAGTCCCAAGTCGACTCTTTACACACTCTTTAGTTATGTGCCCCCCGGACTAGGATAGATCCAAAAACTTATTTCCACTAAAAATAAAAGTTTAGGATTCACCTTAAAGCGCAGAAAGGCAGCAACCTGGTAGAGGGACTAGTTGTAAGAGGAAAGATCGCGCTGTGCGCTTGTCTAGCTCGTCGATTTTCATTTGATTGAAATCAAAAAATTTTGTTTGTATGGTGTTACACAGTTGTCAGCGGACCGTAACAAAAACAACGGCAGAAAACACATTTGTCTTCACTTTCCAATTTCAAGCAAACGACATTTATACTATCAATAAAATAAAAAATTGAGACGAGCTAGACAATTCCATGTCCCGAGCGCTTCTTTTAATAAGCTAAAAATAATGATGCTTTAGACTAAATCTTAAAGGATATTGCAAAAAGTGAATAACGGATTCTTTGACGAGTAACCTTTCAATCCCCGCTTGCCTTTTTCAGACTTTGAAGAAGGCGATTACGCCGAGATGGTTGACAACAATATTGGCTTCAGAGTTCTAACACTCCAGCTACTATAAAGTGTTTATTAGGGTGGGCCAAAAGTAATGAGACTCCATGCCGTGCCCATATATCTCGTGTCTGGAGTCCTGATTTTGTGCTTCTCGTATTTGTATGTTTGTTTGCTACTTGCTGAAGGCCACCTGAGAAGTGACCATTTTTGCCCTTTCCAGAAGCATACCAAAACCTCAGTCTGACGAGTCGACCTGTGTCGCGCGAATCTCGCCCAATTCCCAACACCGAGCAGCTTGAACTCAATAGTCACGCTAGATGAGAAGTACGTCTTCTACCTTAACCCTGCCAAGCAGCGAGTCTGGGTGAGGCCTGGTGACCTGTTACCGACCTTCGTTCGGCGAGATGTTCACGACGAGAGGCACCTTCTGAGCTTTTGAGTCTGCGCCCTATGGACCTGTGTACTGGAAGCTGTTTTCCAAAAGCACGACGATGGACCCCAATACCATGGTGAACGAAATAGAAGAGATGGACCGGCGACTCGCACTTATTCGGTCTCAGTTGCTTCAAGAAGATCCTTCTCATCGACAACGCCGCACCCCATCGGGCAAAAGTGAACACGGATAAGCTTGCTCAGCTGGGCTACGTTCACATGCCTCACCCCCCGTATTCGCCGGACATCTCTCTATGCGACTACCACTACTTCTTGAGCCTATAGGACTTCATACTCGGAAGGGGACACAGGGACCCAAGCAGACCTCGACAACCACAACGAGCAGTGGATCAGCCCCAGGCCCAAGCAGTTCTGGGAGGATGGGATCAGGAAGTTGGCTGATCAATAGCAGCAAGGTCATTGACCTTAATGGCGAATACTTTCCTCAGCACCGTTGAGTTGTAAATGAGTTATAAAGAGATAAAAAAATTGTTGAATTTGTCTCATTACTTTTGGCCCATCTTAATAAACCATTTCTTTTCAAAATAAATTTTCAAGCAGTGTGTTCAATTATTGAGACGAGCGGGCGCATTAAAAAGTTCCACAGAAAATCGTGCCAAAAATTCCTTGGGGCAAAAATTATTTTAACCGACTCGACGAGTGTATAGTTTATTCTGGAAGGCGCTCTTTTTGATTTAGAAGATGGGTATATGTCGGCGAAGGTGAGCAGCATTAATAAGTGGGAGCGCGCTAGCCAATAAGAAACAAGCAGAGCAGAGACCGAACACATGCCAGCCGGTCATGGTGTCGTTCGTACACGCCTACTGAATGCAGGAGCCGGATTCATCAACCACTTACAGAGATTTGACAGAGAAATTGCAGCGGAAAATCCTGATAACGCCAACATTTCACCATATCGCTCGTTGATATGTCGCGTTAATTCGCGTTTTTTCTGGAGTTTCCGCTGTAATTTCCCCTGTCAAATCTCTGTAAGTCGTTGATGAGTTTCTTGGTTCGCAACGCCCTTACTTCTAGGAGGGCAATATCTATTTATTTCGAAAGCGTCAAGCTTCCTTAGATGAGGGTTCAATTTCACTTTAACTTGAAAAGTGTCCAATTTGACTTGAAAGTGGTGAGTTTTGTGTCAATCAACTATGAATTCCTTAGCCTTACCGGCTTCGTGATACACGGTCGGCGTAGGAATTTTCCAGGTGTTTATGATTGTTAATAGCCTAGCGGCCATGTCCATCTTACGTTGCACGCCTCTGAAAATCCAGCGACAGTTATACTAAACGGACAGGTGACAACTAGAAGGAATAGCACCCACTCGACAAGTTCGTCAGACGAAGCGGCAAAGCTGGTCACTATGCTGACCATGGACATTGCCTCGAACTTCGGGGAACCAAACGGAACGTCCACCGCTGTGCTCCATTTCTTCAACGCACTGAGGCATAGTTGGAAAACTTGATAGACGATCTGGAAACAGTGCTTTCTTTATGAAGCAGCTTTAAGCACCAATCACAGAAAGCAACAGCAGAAGTGCGGAGTAGAGATGGTAAACAAAGTTATTTATAGATCTCTTAGGAGTACTATTTTATTTATTTTTATTTATTTTAGGGCGCAATGTGGCTCAGGGGGGGGGTCACCCCCCTACACAACGGTTTGTGCATTTTGAAGACCGGAATTTTTTTGCCGCACTGGTATGTTCTACCCCCTACAGTGAACTGAGGTAGGCCATTTCCGATGTAATTTCACACACACGTATCCCTTTACTAAGGCGGACAACAACTGAGTAGGGGGGGTGACCCCCCCTGAGCCACATTGCGCCTTATTTTACTATCCTTCGTCTATGCGATATTGTAGAATTCCTCTAATGGCTGCTTCGAAATGGGACCAAAAATGACTCGCGTCTAAAGCGACATGGTAGTGACGAGTTTTCCGGAGGGCGGGTTGGACGAGTTTTCGCACAGTATGCGAGACCGATCGTTGCGGGACCAAAGTACTCCAATCAATCATCAAGAAACCAACGAGCGAGCATAAGCTTCTGTACTCAGCAGGAATCTATGGAAGTTGAATTGAAAAGAAGACGAATGCTAGGGACATGAGCAGTAACTACAAGTCATGGAGCTGAAAGGGAATAGAAAACCCTCAATTCTCTAAAAACGTTTGCACTGTTGGGAATGGGCATGAGCTTCTGTCTTTTCGCTTCCACTAGAGAATTGACTTGGCTCACATGTTATATTTGTTTTGAAGAAGTGGTCCATACACACCTGTCCACATTTGTTCATTGATGGTGGAAATTCAATTTAAGCGGAGTTCTGCAGTATCTATGTTGAACGATTTTCTTAGTCTGCTATAACGTACTATGCCGCTATGGTAGTTGTGGGGGGTCACCCTTATAAAGTATCACTAACACGAACAAAAAGAAATGATGGCAAACCTATAATGAGGAAAAACAAACAAACAATACTATAGCTATGTTCTATGCTCTTGATTTAAGCAGAGGAAGGGACTCCAGGATGTGGCTGGAGTGACGCACACGTTGTTAAAATTGCCTACATCCTGGAGCTCCTTCCCTCGCCCAATACGGAAGCAGACAAAATGCGGACCTGTAATCGAAAATAAGAGATAAGACTGCATTTACATTGGCTGTATGCAGCTACTCCATTCCCGCACCCCACGGTATGCTGTGGTGACCCCTCCCCTAACTACCATAGCGGCACTCCCGCACCACACGGTATGCTATGGTGAGCCTTCCTCTAACTACCAGATACCAATAGTTCTCTATTTTAAAGCAGAAAGCTCGATTGCCTGAGGCTGCCCCACAACTTGGTCCCAAGCTTACAAGAGCAGCTGAAAATTAAATAGCCTATCTAAATAACAGTAGATTTGGTCTTTTGCGCTCCGAAGCAGCGCTTGAAACCTTCTGTGGCTAACGCTTTCCTTCTGCGCTGGCATCACCCACAACGTTGTAGCCGCTAGGAGCACTGCAGTAAAATCTTCTTCGTATTGGAATAAAACATGCAATAATGGTTTACTGATGAAGGGTTTTTTTCGTTTCCGTCTGCAAGTCCAAAAACAACAAAGGAACATAAACAAAGGAACTTAAGAACATCGGAAAATGGTTTTAGCAGAAGTGTCCTACCGCTTTTAATCCGCACTTAAAACTATTGTCCTGTCTCTTGGTGGAGCCTAAGGACCATAGGTACACTTGGTGTTACCTCCCGAGATGGAAGTTCTTATAGTGTGTAAACCTTGTATTGTGTTCCCACCCTTGATCGAGTCACGGAACAGTTCAGCTCGACGAGGCCTCGGTTGGTTGCGACCGCGTGGCAGCCTCCAGTCGGTCACGCGACGATGGCCTGCATACTGTGCGAAAACTCGTCCAACCCGCCCCGGAAAACTCGTCACTACCATGTCGCCTTAGACGCGAGTCCAAAAATGACGTTACGGAGATCAACTACTGGAAGAATAGCGATTTTAAGGGGTTTTCCTTAGAATCGAAGCACCACTGTGAGCATGCGCAGAAGAGTTTGGGTGGCAAGGCCTGTGCGGGAAATTCGAACCAGGAACCTGGAATTGGGTGCAGGTGGCAGCACGCGCTGCCTACCACCGGCCCAACGCAGCGTACCAAATCTTAGCTTAGAGCCCCATGGGCAGGCGGACTCGAAGAATGCGTGTAGTGCAGTCGGAGAAGATGCTGGCTGTCGCGTGCCCACGATTCCAGGCTCTCGATTCGGAATTTCCCGCCCAGGCCGCGTCAATCAAGCCTTCCACCCTCCGCGGTTGGTTGTATTGGTAGCCAATTTGTCTGGGGAAGGATAAACCGCTGACTTCTTCATTGGCTGGCCATCGCAAGCCATTGTCATGACCAAATACGCATTCAGGTCGCCTCTCACGACATTCCGTTGGAGGGTAGAATGCGTGGCTCATATCAGAAAAGAGGTGGAGTAACAACGTCCTCTATACTTTATCCTAACGTCGGATGGTGATTCAATACTAGAAGCTATGGAACGCTACACATCGAGGGGACAGCAGGAGGCAAGCCCCAAGCGGAAAATAGAGCTCACATCATCCCGCTTGCGTAGGATGTAGAATTCGCCGCCTTATCAGGTGATGTTGTTTTGAATCAATGTCTCAAGTGTTTGTGTAAGCTTAATAGCAAAAGAAAGGATATGATAAGGATAAAGGACGGTGTTACTTAATCCCTTTG
>CANDYH010000504.1:0-14739 GCA_947396885.1 Heligmosomoides polygyrus polygyrus | reverse complement strand
TGTACTAGAATTTCGATCTCTATCAAATGAGCTATAAATTATCCTGTCTAAAAATCCCTTAAGGAGGCTTTTAGGCGTTGTTTACTTTCCTTAAATATCAGTTTTTATTTATATCAGAATTAATTGCGAGGCATGCTTCCAGGCTGAAATTGTGTGTGAAATATATAGTTAGATAGACGAGAGACCTCCTAAGAGCACCCGAGTGCTCAACCTTTTTGAAAAAGACATTATGATCCTTCAGTGCGTAGAAAGTGCTCACAGTCTGAAATTGCCCAACGAGTTCAATTTGACAGTCGGTGGACCTCCTAAGAACACCGAAGTACTCTAGTTTTTTCTAAGCATTTCATCAGTGTTCCCTAACTCGTTAACTGGTGGAGGAGACATTGGCTATGCAGGTACATTGCCTGTGGAACGCGAGGTCAAAAAACTGACAAAAGCCATAAACGACTGGACGAGCAATCTGAAGCGTTGTGTGACGAAGTTTATTCTCGGTGAACATTAAATTTCATGAACCACCTATCCAGTCTTACGATTAGTCTCGATATGGTGTCTGCATTATAAAGTTCCAGAGAAAAATAAGTTATGAAATGCTAAAGAGATGTAATGTTGAAACTAATGCTTTAAACTTCTGTTACAAGATCTCTCTTCTATCTAATTGGAATTCTCGTGCAATTTTAGCCTGGAAGCAAGTCTCGCATTTATCCTGATATATGTGAATAAAAGCCGATATTTAGCGAAAAATAAACAACGTCTGAAAAAATCGCTTCAAGGGTTGTTGAGGCCAGTGTTCTTTTCTGGATCATTCGATAGAGCTCGAAATTCTAGTACAGGAGATGGTATGGTTTACATCAGTAGTATGGAAGCACGCCTCGCAATTAATCCTGGTATAAATAAAAACTGCTATTTAACGAAAATAAACAACGCCTAAAAAGTCGCCTTAAGGGTTATTTAGACAAGATGTAATGCAGGAGATGGTAGAGTTCACATCACTGATATTTAACGAAAGTTGAACAGCGCCTTAAAAAATATTTAAGGGATATTGAGGCAAGATTCTTTTCTGGCTCATTCGATAGAGCTCAAAATTCTAATCTAGGAGATCAGATCAATCCCAATTTTCGGACTGTCAATTCAAGCCGTCTGAGCCTCCTATCTCTCTATCGATTGTAATCAAACCAAATCTGGTCGACCTACAGGCTCCCGTGGTCGGCCGGGCCAGCATTGCCTCCGCGGCGAAGGCTGTCTGGCTGAGTGCGAAGCGGCGGGTGTCACTGCGCGAGTCGACGCTAATTGACTCCGCAGGCACTGTCCCGTGCCTTTTCCTGTGCCGCTTTCAGGCAGAACGTCCCTCACCCGTGCATACTTGGCTCGCTTTTATCCTCTGGCTTCTGGCTCAGGTGGAAATGTTCCTTTTTTGCGGAGCTGTAGCTTTTCTCTTTCAGTGGACTGCTGGGATGGACAGCGAAGAGCGAATTCGCAGGACTTCCTCGACATCGTCATCTATCACGGTTACACGATGACATCGAAGCTGTTGCTACGAGATGTGCTGAATGTCATCAAACATTACGCATTCATCACCAGCGTGTGGGTTTATTGAGAAGTACTTCCAGGTTCAAATCAGTTTCTTTAAGCCTCATTTGGCTGGTATCGAGGTTGTAAGCTGTCACAACGATGTTTTGTTGCGATCAAAACTTCTAGCTCCAGGCGGGACTCGAACCCGCACCTCCCTCTGACCGGGCGGGAATGCTCTACGCCATTACACCACCGGCGCCGTTTGATCGAACGCAACATCCACACCTCGTGGGACCGATCAGCACCCACCTGTATCCGGGATGAGCTGGCCGCTGATATCAGCATGGGACCAGTTAAGCTGATGGTCTTGATAGAAACAATTCAAATCAGTTTCTTTAAGCCTCAATTGGCTGGTATCGAGGTTGTAAGCTGTCATAGGCGGGCGGTTCGAATTCCGCCTAGAGCTAGAAGTTTTGATCGCAACAAAACACCGTTGTGACAGCTTACTTCCAGGTTATTTTTACTGATTAGTGGGGTCAGTCGTGGAAATCTGGATGTCTGGCGGTTCATGTGAAGTGATTCTCGGAGCGTTCGAAACGCGTGCTCTTTCTCAGTACCTCTTTCTCTTTGGCAAGCGGAGATCAGATTTCTGAGCGGGTTTAGGTTCAAACTCTTCATTTGCTTCCGTCTTTATGGTTGCTTGATGGCATCAGAAAGTCGAGCGTTGCTGAGGTTCAGGTATCCGGTTATTCTCTCGATCGAAGACAACTGCTCCGTGCCAGCTCAACGACTACTCGCGCAAGAGATAAAGGAGATCCTGGGCGACGAACTGCTAGTACAGCCGGTATTCTTTTCTCTCCTTCTCCTCCGCAATTAATTAAGTGCAACACGTTGAGATAGTGGCACAAGCCCCACCTTGCGGTACTCCCCTAAATAAGTCGTGTCCTCGCACCCACAGTACTGGATCGTTGCATCCGCCGTCAATATCGCGGCGCATGAAGAGATCTGCAGGATTGCCGTGACAGGAGAAAAATATTCTGCCCTTGGGTTAGCACTACTTTTCCATGAAGTTGTTTAGCTCAGGTCGCGACTCACCAATCCCTCATCGCTGTTGTCACGCTCTAATCAGTTTTTTGGAGGCCTGTGTTTGTGGCGCAACTGTAGAAAGCACGAAATTGGTTGAAATGCGGAGAACGAGGAGGAGTTTGTAATTACCTCATACGCTGGTCTGAGAGTGCGTTCGAATGGCGAAACTAATATAGTTCGAGTGATCTTCACTCTGGCAAAAACTTGACTTTGCGCGCTAACAAGGGAACTGTCTGAACGGTACGCTGGAACGGCAAGAACGAGTACTGCGGGGAGAATCTCCGTCCTCCAAATGGTAACATGTGTTGTTTTTGCCAAAGCCTTGAGGCAAAGGAGTAAGAGAGTGTAATCATTAAGGGTCCGCAGAGCGAGTGTACCACGACAGCGCAAGATGCCGGTACCGTGGACTGGGTGGCGCAGTGGTAGAGGGGCTGCCTCATCTTCGTGAGGTCGAGGGTTGGGTTCCCATGCTACGTCGCGTTTTTGCACTTTTACCAAAGTATCGGATTTCCATAGAGATTTCCATATCTGAACTTGTGTTTGGCTTCACAGTTGTTCCCCATTGGTACTCCGCTGCAGCCCAAGCCTGCAATCGCGATACAGTCCACTTTCCTCAGTTCTCAAACCTGTATAGGATAGCAATTCTAGTATAGCCAAACCTTTTCCTCCGAAACGATCTGTCCTCCTGAAAACATGATAGTGCCTTCGCTGGTTAGTGGCGTCGTGACCCGGCACAATTTCTTCTGGTTGAAACTCTTGGTCCTCTTCTTCGACTACCTCCACTTCCCCACTTGGCCGATTTCCAGCTGCCGCAGTTCGAAATCCCGTAGGATACCTACCATCCTTTCCACCAGCTTCATCTCGTCTCTCGAAGGGATAGCATCCAGTGGAGATCCGCGCTTCAGTGTCAGTAGGTGAATAACCATTCGAGGATTAGCAACATTGTAGAGGTGATGTTAGCAGCAGCTTATTATGACCGCGCGAATTCGTAAGCATAACAGAGGCGACAATATTGATCGAGGTGGTAGGTCAAGTTGAAGATCATGTGGTTCCCTTCTACACTGTGAGTACACTGGTGGCACTCACCTCACCGACACTAATAAATTGCAGTTGAAGCATTTTCCTGGCATTCTGCCGCTGTTTCATGTTGTTCCTGCGTCAGAATCTCTTACATTGACAATGAGAACAATTTATTGGAGTAAAGGTTTCATATAAGACCGCATTTGGCATATTTCGGACATTGCTGGTGAACGAAATGTCGACAAATAATAAGTAATAAAAACATCTTACCGTAGCAAACTCCAAAAACAAGTTCAGATATGGAAATCTCTATAGAAATCCGATACTGTGGTAAAAGTGCTAAAACGCGCCGTAGCATGGGAACTGAACCCCCGACCTCACGAACATGAAGAAGCCCCTCAACCACTGCACCACCCAGTCTACGGCACCAGCAACTTGCGCTGCCGTGGTAAGCTCGCTCTCGCCCCTTAACTTTTACGCCCTCCTGCTCGTTTGCCTCAAGGATTCGGCAAAAACAAAACATGTTTTGTTACTATTTGGAGGACGGAGATTCTTCTTATAGTATTCGTTGTTACCGTTCCGGCGTACGTTCAAGCAGTTCCCTTGTAGGTGTCTCACCTAGGTGTGGTGGACGACCTCCATAAACAGTTCGCTCCCGTTACATTGCGTTCGAGGGGAATGGCGAAGACTTGAAGAACGCTATAGCAATGCGGGGCAGATGTTGTTTTGCGCTTTTTCCGCCCGAAGACCAAAAGATACGCGCTGTAGTGCATGTGTGGCCACTTTCCAACATAAGGCAGAGGTGAAGGGAACTATACGTCGCACGTTGTTTGCGACGTGTTACTCCTAACATCTTTCGGTCTAATGCTTGTGTGAATATTCATCATCGCTATCTTCAGATCAACGCTTCAGAAACGCAGCTCCCTTCTCCGGCGGCTCTTAAGAGAAAAATCATACTTAAGCACAAGAAACTGCCTATAGAGAATGAGGACCTCGCGAATTTTGTCAGTACTAGCACCGACGAGTGTGAGTTCTGCCGGTCTCAGCGTTTGTACACGTTCTTCTGTTTTGCTGGCTCTTGTATGTACACCTAGGCTTCACGTTCACTGATCAGCTATTTCAGTCCAGGACACGGACGTTCTCTCCAAGGAATGTATCAAGAAAGGCGTTCTCTCGCTGAAGGACGGCATACGGCACGTAAGAGTCCATTTCCGTTTTCGGTACACCTTCACTTCATCTTCAGAACCTTCGTGATTTTGAGGAGTGGTCGTCGCATGTCTTCATATTGTTCCCGGATAGACTTTGCTACCTGCTTGAAACGTGCGATGATTGTGCACAGAAGGACGACAAGGAAGACACCATGAGCTTGATGGGAGACGACGATAAAGAGGTCTGGTCATCTTCAGTGGGAAGAAGGGGTACAACGCCGCTCCTCGCAGCCCCTGAGGGTGATCGTTTCAGGAGGAGTCACTGGCGGGCTTTGGCATTCGGCCTGAGGAGCAGCACATCACCGAGGAGTGGTTCCATGGTCACTGCGAACGAGACGTTTGTTTTCACTCCGCAGCCCAAGTATCCCGACAGAGGCGATAACGCTTTTAGGAGGCCAAGGAGCGCATTCTGCAGCACAAGGATCTCGGCAACGGCTTATTCATGGTAAGGGACTCCAACCTCTTCATTGGCGACTACTCGCTGACGATTCTCCACGACGGGAAGGTCCATCACGTCCGAATAAAGACCAGGATTGTTGACAGTGAGTGTTTCCACGGCGGAATAGCGGCAATTTATGAACTCTACCGACATTGTTCATGGCACCTACTAATGTTGGTGTCTTCTTCTGTGGAAACCAAAATTAGTAGAGGGGCTAGCCTATGTGGACGTGCTAACATGAAGCTTAAGCTCACCGCATTCTTCAAATTGATTCAATGTGGCTGACTGAGGACGATAGCACAATCGCTGCACACCAGCGATGGAACGCGGTGCCTCTGAAGACGTTCTACATATACACCTCGTTGGCAGAAGAATTCGTGACATTATCCATCGGCTGTCTTTTTGTCGACGTAGCTGCGCAGTCCAACAATGCTACGACTCTTTCATGTCCTGCAGCGAGTCCTCTAGAGAGAGGCGTCTTCTCCCTAGGGTCTGAGCTTCGCAACGGAAACGGCCATTGTGGGCTCCAGAAGATGTCTTGCAGTTCGAGTCGGTCGCTCCGAAGAAGATGCGACCTTCCAGTTGCTTCACACAACGCTGCCAGTTCAGATGTGTTGGAGATCATGGTTCTGAGGTTAGGATATCCTATCCGGTCTGACACTTCGCGAATCACTTCGAAGGCGTTCATGCTGCTCGTGTTTTCTGCGAGATATTTCAAAAGCTAGGTCGTTAACGTAGAACAGTAAATGCCGTACTCATCACATATCTCCTTCACTGAACAAGGCTACGTGCGTATTTCACAAAATCGAAGCCACGCGTGGAGAGGACAACTTACAAACGATAAGAGATGCAGAAACCACGTAGGAATCCAAAAATTACGAGACAGTCCTCTCCCAAAATCATGACAGTACGACTCCACTCTCTCAAAGCGATGCTACAGTACAATAGCGCAACATTAATCCACTAATGGAGTCCTCTAACATTCACGGTCAAAACGGTCCATAGGAAACGTCATTTGTCTGTTTTTCATATCTAACAAGTAATGCAAATAAAATAGTCAGCACGCGGGGAAAATACGCGCTGTCCCACGCAGTAGTCACTTGAAAATCGCGCATGTCGTGGAAGAGTTAATTGGACTGACAGCGTTGCCTCTCGAGCGCGATATTTCAATTTGAATGCAGTTGTTGGAGTGGACCATTATTTTTGCACAAAACAATATCCTCAAGTGCACAGATGCCTTTTCAATGCTCACATTGTCTGCTTAACTTGGTGCGTAGTTTCGGAGGTAAGGAGTCTTTGGCTCTACATGTAGACTAGACGAACCTGTTGTCAATCCCTAGCATTGCTTAAGTGCTACATAATGTCAACCTGGTCTCGCGATATATTCAGGGTGTATTTTCAGGGGAAAAGAAGTACTACTTCATGGAAAACAAAGTCTGCGACACGTTGTACGAGCTGGTGTCGTACTACACGCGTAACTACCTCACCACCCCGACGTTCAAAATGACCCTCGTTACACCGTGTCCTCAACCGCAGCCGCATCTCAGTCAGCCGTGAGTTGTTGTAATTCTATACATAGCCGTCTATAGCTCTAAGGTGTCGCCGCATAATAATACTGTCGCGTCATAGGTATACACCCTAAGGATGGAGTATAAAGGATGGATTTAACCAATCCCTTTTTGGATGCGCCACGCACCCTACTTCCGCGCGATGTCCTGAGCTTGAATGCGTATCTGGCAATTACTTGCGATGGGAGAATTGGGTGTTTTATCCCTCGCAGATAGCTCTGGTACCAGTTCACCGACCCCGGAGGGATGGAAGGTTTGGTTGGCCTGGGCGGAAAACCCTAACCAAGAGCCTGGAATTGGGTGCCGGCAACAGTCGCCATCTCCTCCGATGTTGCTATGCCATACACCCTGTTTACTCCTAAGAAGTATAGCGCTTGTTTTATCACCGGTTTCATGCAGTCGGTGGTAGTCAAGCACGAAAACCCATCTGTGAAAATCAAAGGCAATGTAGGTTAGTGCCGTCATTCCTCCTAGTGCATTCATGGACCCTAATGTTGATTTTGCACAACTGTTTGCGTCACCCGTGTGTCACCGTTCCTCCCGTTCGATCACGGAGTAGCAGACTCGGGAGCGTACTTGAGCAGTCTCCAGTCGTTCCTGTCCTTGCACTTTCTGGACGAAAAATTCGGCCAATTGGCGGCGTCGCCACGAGAACGCCTTAAGGCCGCCACAGACTTCTACGGCGCCGCTCGGCGGCGACGCTCAGCGGCTTGACTCACCATCAGTGGGAGCGGTGACGGCGAGGTACTGTACTGTTTCTAGTGGGGACCGACTGGTGCTTAACAATAACGCGCCCCGATGACGATCGCGCGCTCGCATCAACCGTCTCCGCTCTGGATCCCGCCGCGAAAGGGCAGAGCGCAGAGCGCAGACAGACAGACGCTGGAGCGGCGCCGCCGGGTGGAATGATTCAAGTCATTTCCGCCAGCGACGCCGCCGGTGCCGCCGGCCGGCCAGCGGCGTCGCCCAGCGGCGCCGCTGGAGGCGAGCTCTGCGTCTCTGCCCTGTGGTTAAGCATAGGGCAGCGGCGCCGCTCAGCGGCGCCGCAAAAGTCTGTGGCGGCCTTTACGTGTCCGGTCCACCTTCGACGACTTGGACATGCGACAGCTTCTACGATTGTCGAACGTCTACGGGCGGAGCTCACATCTCCCGACGCCTTCCCTCGTTACCAGTTGCGCGACTGGCACTACTGTGATCACCGACTGTTGATCCTTCGTTGCGCAGCGCTAACCGCATATTCGTCCTGCTTCCATACGGCACCCGATTTATCAGGCGTATGCTAGCTGGAGTCGGAAAGCTGGGCTCAGACCGGAATGTCATTTGCCTTCGTCACTCTTTGACACTGCTGGAAGCCCATCAGACTTCTCTCGTTTCAGTCCCCCAGTTCCGCCACTGGAGCGCTGCCATATTGATTTCGAGACCTAGGTAGAAGGAGCTGGAAGGCAACGACAAAGTGCTCAGCTAACGAATAGCATTTCAGGTGGTTTTCGCCGACAGCTGACAAGGAGAAGGCGGAGCTACTGCTGAGCCAAGTTCCTGAGGATGGTGCGTTCCTGCTCAGGTACTCCAGCAGCGACAAGAACGTGTTCGTCCTCTCAATAAGGTAAGAGGGTGGAATGTTTGTCGCGAGCAATTGCCCTGAATCCTTCTTGCTTCCTTGTAGGGTCGACGGAGAGATCTGGCACTACCGCCTGAAACGCGACGGGCGCATCTTTGTGGTGAATCAGACGGTGTTCGAGAACCTGAACCAGATCGTCGAGTACTACCGTTCCCGGGAGTTCGTGCGTGGCATCTCCTTGCGTCTGCCGGTCAACGAGAACGAAATGCACCTCGTGCCGGGGCAGCTGGAGCTGGCTCAAGGAAGCTATCAGGAGCTGTCACAGCTGGAGGAGAAGGTGCGTTCCTTCCTTCCACTACTGCTATTTTCTCTGTTCAAACTCGATATTCTTTAATGTGCCTTTGTAATTAATTTGCCTGACAAACTTTACGATGCGTTCAGTGGTGTGCTCTACGCTTCTGTTGCAGGTTTTGGCCCGCGCGCTTCGACCCTACAGAGGCGTTGGCGAAGACGATCTGTCGTTCCCTGCAAATGCGGTGATAACAGTCATCCGCAAAGAGGAAGCCCTTTGGACTGGTAAGTGCTGAAATCGTCGGAGTTTTTCCTTTACGCTGCAGTGGTTCTGAGCCGAGCGATGTCATTAGAGGAGCCCGTCTATTAAGCGGGGTCCAACGCTTCGGCAGCCACATGCCCTATCAGCAACCTTCGCAGTCCCCAATTTCCCCCATTGTGCTAGGTGCTGACGGAAATTCCAACCGATGAAATACAGACTCCCCCTTTGATGCACCGCAACGCGGGGCGACGTCGCTATCTTCGCTGACGTTAGTAGATGAATGGGACTAAGACATGCAGTAGTCTAACGGTAAGACCTGTACCTACATACCAATGCCTTCCCTGAGGGCATGCAGCGCTCCATGGTTTTGGCGCAAAGCGCGCAATTCTGCCGGGCGAATCTCGTGTAACGAAGCACTGGAAGCATCCAGGATTTTCACAAGCAGTGCAGTTGTGGACAGCGACGATGAGGATCAATCAATTACTACAGACCTCTCGCCGGTCCTTTCAGGTCGGGAGACGCATTGGGCGAGCGGTGGTGACCAGGGATGGGCGGAAATTTTGAAAATTTTCCCAGAAAACAGAAAATCGAGTTTGTCAGAAAATAGAAATCAGAAACCAGAAAAGCCAAAAACATCAGAAAACAGAAAATTTCGAAGTTCTCGCTTTAGCTATCTATTGTAATCAAAAATACATTTTTACCAATAACCAACATTTTATACTATTTTACCGCAAACTGGAGACTTACCGATGTAAGCTGGATAGTTTTAACATTAAACTGAACACCTCCCAAGCGAAATGGAAGGGGTAGGTGGTTAAAGCAGATCCTTAAAATCTATAAACCACATCACCTGTCACCTGTATCACCTGTCGTCCCGTTGATCATCGACTTGCTCGAGCGGGCGCCAGCAGCGTCCCCATTCGCCCCTGTCGCGTGCTAGAGTGGTCCAATGGATCCTCCTCGCTCGAGGGGCACGAAGAGCGTCATAGCGATCGTTCAGGGCTTTCACGAAGAAGTCCGACCAACACGTTGGTGGGCGTCCTGGTGTTCTCTTGACATCTCTCGGAATCCAGTCGGTGACGGCTCTCGTCCAGCGGGTGTCTGCGACGCGCATTACGTGGCCGGCCCACCTGATTTTCGACAACTTGGCCCACGCGACAGCGTCTCTGATCTTCGAACGTGGCGAAGCTCGGAACTCCGGAGGCCTTCTCTCACTTGCGTGAGTCGTGTCACTCGTCCTCTCGATTCCACGCTGTGCGACGCTGATCGCGTGTTCATCCTGCTTTCGTATAGCCCAGGTCTCTGAGGCGTATATTAGGGCAGGAAGAACTGTGGAGTTGAATAGGTGGGCACGGAGTCGGACATTCTTCGTCTTCTTCACGACTTCTTCCACGCTCTTGAAAACTCCCCAAGCCGCTCGTTTCTTCCTGCTCAGCTCTGGTGCTAGGTCGTTAGCCATGTTGACTTCGCGACCCAGATACACATAGCTGGAGCATTCGGAGATGTTTGTTCCGTTGAGCGAGGATGGGGCATCAGAAACTTGTCCGTTCCTCACGAACATCGTCTTCGTAAAATTTAGCTGCAGTCCAACGTTCCCACATACACGATCGAAGTCGGCAGCATTCGCTTCGCCTGACTGATGCTCGGTGTTATGAGCACGATGTCGTCAGCGAAGCGCAGATGGTGCAGCTGCCGGCCGTCGACCTTCACTCTCATTCTAGTTCGCGCTTGACGTTTTCGAGGGTGGCGTTGAAGAGCTTCGAAGATATGGTATCCCCTTGCCGAACCCCTCTCTTCACGTCGATGACGATGTCATTGTAGAATGGTGAAATCTTGGTCGTGAATCCACTGTACAGCTCTCGGAGGGCTCTCATGTACTGAGTAGGAACGCCCTGAGTGAGCAGGGCTTCGAGGACCGCTTCAGTCTCGACGGAGTCGAATGCCTTCTTCAGGTCGATGAACGTAAGGCACAGCGGCAGCTTGTACTCTCGCGACACTTCGATGAGCTTCGTAATGGTGTGTATGTGTGGTCGATCGTGCTGAATCCTCTCCGAAGTCCTGCTTGTTCGCGTGGCTGTCCTTCGTCCAGCGTTCTGCTGATCCTATTCAGGATGACTCGAGTGAACAGCTTGTAGACTACGGACAGCAGGCAGATCGGGCGATAGCTGCCAATGCCCTGCACGTCTCCCTTCTTGTACAGCAAGACGGTCTTGCTGGTCTTCCACTGAGATGGAACCTTGCACTCCGACAGGTAGCGTGTGATGAGCCGCGCGAAGGTGTTGATGAGCGCCGGCGGGAGGTTCTTCAGGTGTTCAGGTCTGATGCTGTCAGGACCGGGTGCTGTATGCTTTTTCACCGACGACATGGCGTGTCGGATCTCGGAAGGGAGAACAGAGGGAACGACGTATCCATCCTGCGGAAGATGGCATGGGGCAGGTGGACGTGGCTATCGAAGAGATCGGAGTAGAAGTCGTGGATGACTTTCTCCATGGTCCTTCTGGAAGAGGTGACAGTTCCGTCAGGACGTGGGAGAGCGGTCGTCTTGGTCTTGAAGTTGGCGAAGTTCCGGCGGGCATTGCCCATGCTCAACCCTGCTTATGCAGCATGTGCCAACACTTCCGCCCTCCTCTCCTTGAGATCTTCCTTTATCGCCGCTCTGCATAGCTTCGCAAGCTCGGACGTCAGTTGGTAGTTGCCTGACGCTCGTGCTGCTCCACGCTGGCGTATCAGCTCGAGAGTTTCCGGAGACAGGCGCCTCTTAATGGTCTTCAAGCTCTCGGCTCCCTTAGCACTATCGTGGAGAATGGTGGAGAAAAGCTATTTTTTGTTTTCTGACCAATTTTTGAACCATTTTCCCAGAAAACAGAAAACAGAAAAAATTTGCTCAAAATGGCCAGAAAATCAGAAAACAGAAATTCCGCCCATCCCTGGTGATGACATGCATTTCCTTCTTGAGATGGGCAACGGCATGCCTACCATGTGATCAGGCTACTAGAAAAAGTGCTAGCGAGGTCGCCGTTCGAGAGCCGTGGGAATGGGTTTATCTCTCGTAGACTGGAGTTCTCGACTCTTCACCCAAAGCAGTGTGTCCCATTTTCACGAAGAGCTTATCTGGAGAATTATTCGTAGGTTGCAACAGTTTTACGAAGTTGAGCAAATACAGGTGGAAGTGGGATTCGATTCGCCACTTATTCCTCTCTCAACGTGCAATGAGCAGATTGCTGCACATGTCTGGCAAATGCTCGAAACCTTTTTGAGAGCAAATCCGCCACCTCCAGGTGTCCCTTCTACAAATACCTTTTCAGGTCGATACGGTTCATCGTTCGGATGGTTTCCGGCGGCTTATGTTCAGGAGATCTTGCCAGAGAAGGCGACGCCTTCCGGAGGTTAGTTGCTTGTTCATGCCTTCGGGCAACGCAGTATACATACAGCAAAAGCAGAAGATGCGGGTTCGGGTCCCGCCTGGTGCAAGAGATTTTATCGTAACATAACATCCTTTAACAGCAGTATACATACATTGCTGCAAGCCTCACATTCTCGTGCCATTCCAGGTGTTAGGAAGGATGAAGGATGAACAGATAAGGTGCGACGTTCATCAATCTCTTTGTATGGTATTCGCGCAGCGCCTTCTACCGGAATATCACCAAGGCAGTTCGAGAGCCTTTTCGCCTGCGCAGTGACTTGCAGTGCGCTGGGACGGGCGAACCAGTGTTTCATCCTTCACAGAGAAGTCTGCGATTTTCAAGTCTCGACCATCGAAGACCTGGCTGTCCGGAACTTTAAACCCTGATCATGCGCGGACGCGAGAGCCGGCGACTCCTCCAACCGACCTACCCATGCGTTTTGGAAAGATAATAGTTCAGAGTGCGTCAGAAATCCCCGTTTTCCCCTAATCTCACGGCTACTTTGTGTGTGTGGTAGTTTTGTGGGGAAAACGCGCCCGCCCAAAATTTACTTTGACAACTCGAAAAATGATCCAGGAGTTTCCAACAAGAACCGTTGCAGTGGCGAGCAACTACAACACGATTGAGCTGGCCGGAACGGTGGTCGAGCGGGTCACCGACGGCGAGAAGCAGCACGTGATCAAGATCTCGCACAGCGCGCAGCAGTGGAGCGGACAGCAGTGGCTGCTGGCCGCCAGATGTGAGCAGGACTCCCTCCGACGAGTTTTTCTCGGCTGAAAGCTCTGTGTTGAAGCCATCGAGGAGGCCGACGACTGGCAGAATCAGTTGTGGGACCTGACGCGCTCCGTCAACAACAAGATCAGTGTGCTGCGGACGAGGGAGAAGAGCGCTCGGATCGCTGCTGAGCTATCCAACTTAGTGGTGAGTTCCTCTAGACCCCTGGTGAAGGCTCAGTAGTCCAATAGGAAGTGTATGAGTAGCACAGCACCGTGACGAACGCAGAATTTTGGTGGGTCTTTGTTAGATGACGTGGCACGGAGTATTTGCTCGTTTTCTGAGATGGACGTCTTGGAGACGAGCTCGGCACCGGGAACATCTTTCGATGAAAACCTTTAACATTACTAACGGTAAGCATCACCACATCACGTTTCAACCACTGCGTGTCTGAGATGTGGTGTGGTGATGCTTTGTTATCTTAGCATCTACTGCGCTTCACGTCAATGTTCTAGCACCTCATGCAGTTCACGCACATACACCTGTTTGCTAAGAAGTTAGAAACATCTTTTAGGTGTACTGCCAAGCAGTTCCGTTCGACGCCGCTCATGTGCGGACGGGGTCGTTCTATGAGATGTGCTCCTTTGTCGAAAATAAGCTCGACAAGTTGCTGGAGAAGGCAAGTGACCTTCCTCGTCTTCGTTGAGCTCTTCACGTGCAGCAGGCGGGTCACATAGATTCCCGTGCAGACTCATATAAGGAGCGGAGTGACAGAAAAATGGGCTCTGCACGCCACCTATCACACACCACCTTCTAGCTTCGCATTAGATATATGGGCTCATATTGAGGCTTGATGGTACTGCACCTGCTGAATCATGTTCCTAATGAGGAGGCTGAGTCAATGAGTTGTTCCGATTCCGGTCATTCTTGGATGATGTTGGTTTGTTATGGCTTAGCGGACGGCGCCTGTGTGGTCCATGGGCCTCCACAAACTTACTCCTTCCAGTCACAACAGTTATAGGCAGAACTGTTTGGTGTTCCATGACGGAATTAACTGTATCAGTTTCTGTTCCCTAGAGAGGGTCTCATGTTAAACATTGAACAACCGTTTATGTAAAACTAGTAGGAATTACCTGATTTACCCCATTATCAGGCAAACTTACAATTCCTTTCCCAGTGTCACATGCTCATGTGGGCACGCTTGGCTGCATACCAAACAGGGTGCTCAAAATTACAATACCGCTCAAGTTCTTTGCAAAAAAGACGCTTGCGACGGATTAATCCGTCACAAAGCGTCGCAGTGCCATAACACTTTTCAAAGTTATTTGTTTAAAATCTAATTAACACCATTAGAAGCCCCGTCTCATTTTCTATCCAGCGATCTAAACGTAATCTAAAACGATTGCACAGTGGCCTAGTTGTGAAGCTTTTGCGTCCTCGGCCCCGCTAATTGATTTACGACCCCTCCGAGATCCCCAATGGCATATCCTTAGGGCTTTTCGTTGACGAGTTTCATCGAAACTCAGATATCCCCTATGGTTTCAGCAGATCTGTATTTGTTACGCATCATGTGTCATTGTGGTACTGAATAGGGCCAAGTTTGAATAACATAGGCCCGATTTCGGATAAGCGCAAACGCGCGGAAACCCAAGGTTCAGTTAAGAATTATCCGACTAGTAG
>CANDYH010000503.1:0-14721 GCA_947396885.1 Heligmosomoides polygyrus polygyrus | reverse complement strand
ACCTGATACACCGTTGGCATCGTAAATACTTGTTGTGCTTTTTTTTGTTTTTCTCAGTGTAGGACTTCTATTTTTATTCGCTTTGCTGCTGTTTTTCTGATATTATCACATATCTGAGTAAAGGATTTAAATATCTGAATGGTTAGTTGCAACATAGGTTTACTAAAAACCCTATTAAAATGACCAGAATCTACGGTGTAGAACCTCGCCAAAAATCTTTCAAGGCACCTTCTCGAAATATAGAGTGTTTTTCGAACATGAAATTTTGCGATCAACTTCTTATAGAGCTTTGGTACGAATGAAACGTTGCGGAAATAGACTGCTATTCGCGGGCATTTTCTCCCTTGGTTGCGGGCATTTTCTCCCCTGGTCGCGGGCATTTTCTCCCTATTTCGGGCATTTTCTCCGCACGCAACGCGCGCCGTGAGATTCGGGCATTTTCTCCGTAGACCTTTGTGGAGGACGTAGTTTGCACATTCTTGCTGCGATACTGAATGAACACCCTCTTCAATAACTTCGGCCAGCGTCCTCTCCGCGACAGGATTACTTAGGAGGCGCCTCGCCGTGGCCTTCACTTTTGAAAAAACGTTTTCCGCAGGATTAAGCGTGTAAGATTATGGCGACAAAAACTTTAAAGTGTATGATTGTCCCATAATTGTCCGCAGGTCGCCCGCTTTGTGAATCCTGGCGTTGTCCATGATCAGCCACGCGCCATTCATCTCTTCGTTGTCGCGAATTCGGCTCAAAAGTTCTTCAATGAACTTGCAAAATTTGGCACTGTTGCAGAGTGGAAGGGACGGTTAATATGATACGGGGGAGATTCCAGAAGAACGATGAATTTGATTTCGAAAACATTGGATTTGATTTCGAAAATGTTGAATTCGTTTTCGAAAACATTGAATTTGATTTCAAAAACATTGAATTTGCTTTCGAAAACGTTGAATTTGAACTGAAATGGTATAAATAAACACTGATATTTAACGAAAATAAACAACGTATAAATGCCGCCTTAAGGGTTATTTAGACAGGATAATTTCTAGCTCACTCGATAGAGATCGAAATTCTAATACAGGAGATGGTATAGTTCACATCAGTAGCCTGGAAGCGTGCCATGTATTTAATTCTGATATAAATAAAAACTGATCATCATCATCATTTTCATTGGCGTCTGTCCCGCTTGGTGGCGGGGTCCGCTCTTCTAGTGTGGTGACACCAATTCTTCCGATCAAATGCTTGATCAGGGTGCACCTCAGCCATCTTTAAGTCCGCGTGCAACGTATCTAGCCAAAGTTGCTTTGGGCATCCCCTGCGCCGCTTTCCAAGGACCTTAAGGTTCAGGCCAATCTTACGGACGGTGTGGTCGTTAGCGCGAAGGACATGGCCGTACCGTCGAAGACGAGCTTCGCGCAGCTTCTCGGCTATCGGGGCGACACCGAACCTCTGTCGTTGCGAACGCGGTCCGGACGCGTAACTCCAGCCGTCCACCGTAGCATTTTCGTCTCCATTACACTGAGGCGGCTTTCAATTTCCTTCGTCACCGGCCAGCACTTAGCAAAGTACGTCGCTACTGGGCGGACGACTGTTCTATGCAGCTTTGATCTGAGGTGCTCAGGTATTGTCCTGTCGCAGAGCACCCAGTCAGCGAGCGCCATTTCGACCAGTCTGCACTTACACGTGCATTCACCTCCAACTTTATGTTGCCATCGGACGTGACTGTTGATGTTGACAGATACTTGAAAGATGTAACTCGTGAGAGCTCAGTACCATCGATCTTAATAGATCCGTGCTCATTCACATCCGTCGTCAAGTATTCCGTCTTTTTGACGTTTAGCTTGAGACCGAACAATGCTAAGCGATTGCACCACGCCTGTGCCTGTCGCTCGTGATCGGTTTTAACTTCACGTGCAAGTATGACGTCGTCAGCATACAGCAGCGTCCAAGGTGCCGCCATCTGGAGATCTCTTGAGATTGCATCCATCACGACCGCGAAGAGCAGTGGGGATAACGCAGATCCTTGGTGCACCCCTACAGAAATGGGAAATTCCATCGAGGTCCCCGCTGGCGCTCGCACTCGACTCCTTGGGCAAGAGTACAGAATGCGCACCCACTCGATAAACTCATCAGGGGTACCATGTTGTTGCAACGCGTACCACATAAGTTCTCGCGGAACGCGGTCAAAAGCCTTCTCCAAGTCCAGGAAGGCAAAATGCACCGACTTCTGTTTCTCGCGGTACTTCTCTAGCAGAAGACGAACGGCATAAATGGCATCAACGGTGACACAGCCAGAGACGAAACCACACTGATTCGTAGAAAGCTGGACGACATCCCGGATAGCTTCATCGACAATTCGCCCAAAGATTCGTATGGTGTGCGAAAGAAGGCGAATTGGACGGTAACTATTGCACGACCATCCCGATTCCGCAGGACTGCCCTTCTTCTTCCAAATCGGGATGGTCGTGCTCTGCTACCAACTCTCGGGCACTTTCTTCTCAGCAACAACCTGATTGAAAAACTCTGTCAGCCAGTCAGCAGGGCACCAGCCCTTAGACTTCCACAGGTCGGCCGGCAGGTCATCGGGGCCAGTGGCTTTGCTTGACTTCATCTTCCTCAGAGCTGCTTCGGTTTCGCTCACTGTGATTTTCTGAATGGGACCGTATACAGGAGATGTAAAAGGATTAGCAGGATGGCCAAATTCAACATTCGAGATTTCCTCGCTCACCATCGCGCGTTTCTAAATTTTCGCTAACATCAGCGTAGTATGCGGCTTTTACCGCTGCCTTCTTTGCCGTTTTCTTCGCTTCTCGATAATTTCGCCAGTTATGAACTATTTTATCACCTATGAGTACGTGATATAGCCGTTTCTTTTCGCTGACCTTCTCTCTAACATCGCCAGTCCACAGCCAAGCCTGCCTGTGGACCCATCGTCGTCCAGGCTTCGCTGTGCCAAGTTCGAGGCATGCAGCCCGAGTTATCGCATCGGTAGCATTCTTCCAGGATTCGTCGACAGTTGTTACCGTCGGCAACAGAATGCGAGAAATAACTGCCGCTTCCTTCTCTTTCAGTCGCCACCATTTGATTCTAGCCGACCCGCATCGGTCGACATGTTTACACCTCGAAGAAGTGATCTTCAACGAGCAGATCAGTGGACGGTGTTGCGTGGCAACCGTCTCATACGGCACGGCCTTCGCGTCTTTGACAAGGCTTTGGTCGCGACGCCTAACAAGAACATAGTCGATCTGCGTTTTAGCGTTCCGCTATAAAACGAGATGAGGTGGGAGTCACGCTTCTAAATTTGGTTTTCACGATGGTGAGGTTATGTGAGTCTGCATACTCAAGTATAAGCTCACCATCGGCGTTGCGCGACCCATATCCAAAACCACCATGACAGCTGTAGCCGCCTTTCGTTGCTCCGACCTGACCATTAAGGTCACCTGCCACAACAACCATATCTTGTGACGGTAGTTCCGCTGTCTTCTCATCAAGCAGGGACCAGATCTCGTCCTTGGTTTGCTCGGAACAGCCCGCCTGCGGAGTACACGCAGAAAAGAAATGGCATTGTCGCTCCTTTACGGCGACAACAATCTTCATTAAGCAGTCATCGAAACGTTCTACGCTTGCAATCGCGCCACGGGAACGCTCGGAGATGATCATACCGACACCACTGGTTGTCCTGGGACGGCCGCACAAAACGGCCTTGAAGCCACGGCCAATGTCCCTCGACTTGCAGCAGGACCACCTCGTCTCCTGCACCGCACAGAAATCTATCTTTCTTCGCTCCATTGCTTCTACCAACTCGCACGAGCGTCTCAACGTACCCACATTCAACGTCGCTACGCGGGTCTTGCCTACGTCACGGGACTTTCGGACTAGCTCAGTTGCCTCCCGATGCTGTCCTCGCATCAGGGGCCCTCGCACACTTTTCACACTCGCCGGGCTTTGCGAGTGCGCGTCGGCTTCCGCGGACGCCGTAGCATTATCTCGAAAGCTCTTAGACATCGTCAACCATATGATGTGACACAGAATGTTCCTAGGCCGGCCTGTCACTAGGGCCTGTCGCCTGCATTCGATTGTCCGCGTTTGGATCGGCTCGCAAAAGCAAGCACTTTTCAGTGGCACTACGAGGAGGAACGGACATCGCCACCAAATAAAAACTGATATTCAACGAAAGTTGAACAGCGCCTGAAAAAAATTGTAGGAAGGGTTATCTTTCCTGTCTCCTGGCAAGATTCTTTCCTGTCTCATTCAAGAGAGCTCGAAATTCTAATAAAGGAGATGATAGGGTTCAGATCAATCCCAATTTTGGGACTGCCAATGCAAGCCGTTTCAGCCTCATATCCCTCTATCGA
Organism: Heligmosomoides polygyrus polygyrus; assembly: GCA_947396885.1. Classification (NCBI taxonomy): domain Eukaryota; kingdom Metazoa; phylum Nematoda; class Chromadorea; order Rhabditida; family Heligmosomidae; genus Heligmosomoides; species Heligmosomoides polygyrus. The sequence goes on along the minus strand of CANDYH010000503.1, from coordinate 10,375 downwards.
TTGTAATCACATATCTGGTCGACCTACAGGCTCCTTTGTTGTCTGCGCAACCATCGCCTCCGTGGCTGTCTGGCTGAGTGCGAAGCGGCGGGTGTCACTGCGCAAGTCGAGGCTGATTGTCTCCGGAGGCACTGTCCCGTGCCTTTGTCCGCGCCGCTTTCAGGCAGAACGTTCCCCTTTCCGGTGTTTCGTGATGAAGCTTTCCATGAATGACGAGAGTTCCATCTTTGAGTATTCGAACATCGATAGATCTGTTCTTCGTTTCTTTTAAAAAAACGGTCTCCATGTCGTGTCCCTGATGCGTCGTCACGGTCCAGAATCGAAGGCGTCCTGGCGATTGGCTGGCTCGGCAGAATCAGCTCAATTGATTTTAAAGCGGTTCAGTTGGCTAGCAAACTATTCAGCTTAAACTGAAAAGAACGCTATAAATAAATATTTCTTCTACCTTGAAGTACCATTCGCAGAAAAAAAAGCTCTAGAAATATATTGCCACTGCACGTCAGACACCTCTTACGATTTACGGTTTACGAGTTTACGTTTTACGACCGTTTTTTCGTGATTACGATTTACGTTTTACGAAATTTTGGATTTCATCTAGCACACCCGGAACAACTGTCCCCATACAAGTCGAGTTTTGCGTTGGTGTCGTGAGTGGTTACACTGCCAGGTTGTAGCACGCATATTTCTGAATTCCTACCGAAACGGATGTTGTGAAACTATGCATGCTGTTCTCAGTATTGGTGGTTATCGTCATCATAGCGTTTAGTTTTCAGTACGCCGAGAACTACTGTTGGGCACATGACACCTACTTCCTTCCATTTACAACTCCGGCTGCCCGCAGTCCGGAAACCGCCGATCGCAGTTCCGCCCAAGTAAGCGACCTTCAATGCGGCCGTTAGTTTGTGATCGTTGGCACATTGAGTGCTATGCAGGCCTTCTCATGGTCTCACGTCTAGCTAGTTTTTAGATTTCGTACTATCAATGGATGCCGTTCTTTCTCCTCTTTGAAGCTGCTTGCTTTCGTCTGCCGTGTTTCATATGGAAGTATTTTGCGAGTCAAAGCGGTTGGTGGCTTATTCAATGCTGATATCTTTGCAGAAATGGACCATAGAAAAGACGATTTTGCCATTCTGCTTCCCCACTTTCATTGTTGTAATAAAATTATCTAACCGGCTAGTTGCAAAAATAGATAATCTTCATTGCGCAGCTCGTTAGCAGAACAGTATATACAGGATTCGTCAAAAGTATTGTTTGGCTCGGTCGTCGATTGGTTTTCTACCTATTATCGAATTAAGCCCAGCCGAACTATCACATAGCCTGAACGATTTCCTAAGCAAGTTCCCTCTGAGAAAAAAAACCGAATTTTTGTAACAAATGTTTACCCTTAATCTGAAGTGAGTCGCTTCCGTTGCAGAACGCTATGCTGGAATACATAAGGAGAAATTACTCTGGAAGGGCATCCAAAAGAATGGTGCAGGAGCAAACTGTTCTTGTAGGATTAAGAGGCTGATCTCGGTATTTTAAAAGTGGCAATTCAGTTTTTGACGTTGCGTGGAAGAATGTTAGATTCTGTGATCCAAAATCATCATTGTCACACTTAGACAAATTATTCGATAAAGAAATCGAATCAGACGATTTCACAACATGTTGGCTAGTGCGTTGAAGATGGCCATCTATCTTTCAAGATTTGACTAATGATAAGTGCAGCCCAGTATAAACGAGGCAAATTGTAGAATGCAAGAAACAGCTATTCACAGAGGATTACTTTGCAAACACACAGGATCAGTTGACTTGTCCTGATGAACCTTGGCTGGCCCGCAGTCTCATTGATATTATAATTTTCACAGGTAATGCCAAGTACTCTTTAGATTCGTTCTAGTTTAGACAGGTATTAGCATGAAGTCTATAACCTCCACCGCACCATATCTTGCTTGGTTTCTTTATGAAAGCCTTGAGTTGTTTCTTTATGACATCATCTCCTTGCATGTTAGCTGTACGACTTCCATTGAGACACTCTTGTGGCTAACCAAATAATCCTTCCGGGAGAATGTTGCTCATGTTGCTCCTCGCAACCCTACGCCTGCTAGGGAGATGTTTTCCCTGAACCCTCAAGCAGATCTAACAGAGGCAAAAATCCGTAGTACATCTGGTGAAAGACTGGGCATTATTTATGGACACAGTTCCCAGATATAAACAGAAATGTACGTAGACTACCAGCAGCGAACGGGGAGTTCTGTACATGAAATTGAACCTGTTTATGCTAGAGTAGCCGTTTGTGTGCGTTTAATGTTGTTGCGTTACAAAGCTATACGGAATGGGCAATACCCCGACCCTGCACTCGATTATCATAGTGATGGTTCGGAATGAAAGCACGATGTTTCCACCGTCACGCCGTTACGGCTTTTTTTTCGCTCTGAGAGCTATTCTTCTCAACTATTTCGTCCTACTCACCCTATCGGTTTCTTCAAGGAGTTTCCAGGCTTTGATGAGCAGCATTTCCGCGCATGCTTGTTCTTACGTTATTCAGTTTTGCTTTCTTTTTTCATCGCATCATTTGAATAGCATCGCAAAGTTCTGAAGATTTAACTTCTTCCTTCTCGTCCCCCTACTACATACGCCTCGTCTGTTTGAAGCTGTCATTCGGCGAGATTTATCAACAATAAAACCCGCAGGTATGCGGGATGTAAGGTGTATTGACATCCACATGAAGCATTCAATTCTACCCCTTATAACCACATGGCCGCGGGTTTAATTGTTGATGGTCCGGCCCCCGTAGTCTAATGATCTTGGGGGAAGGAAATATTGGGAATGTTTTTGTATGTATGGTGTACATTTTTGCAGTCCCTTTTGGGTTTTATTGCGAAGATTTACTAGGTCAAACTTCTTGAAGTATCTGACTTTTTTGTCCATTTAGAGTTCAGTATTGCATTATCATGGGCTGGTTACCGTCTTATTTATGAGGATCACCGTTTCTGAAGAGCTGCCCTTACCTGACGTGTTAGCAGGGGTCAACATTTTCCACATCCCACGTTTTCCATGGTGCGAGTGGTTCTGAAAATGTTCTTTTACAAAAGTGTGATGCGTTTCTTGCAGATAGTTAGTCACATGGCTTTCAGGTATGAGAGTTGGAGAAATACTGCGACTAACTACAGACGACCACAATACTGTTCCTGAAATAAGGAAGGAGAACATACACGCGCTATGTCTACATCTTCAAGGGGCTCTTCGTTTCCAGAAGAGACTCAAAATGGTTCGCTTTTAGAATATTAGCTCAATAGTAGATCTGTGGCTAATTCCGTTTCTACCCAGAAGATAAGACTTGAGAAGACCCGATTTTTTTCTATTATTTATTCATTTTTTAAACTTGAACTTAAATTTTAACCACCTTTATGTTTACTTTATTAGCTAGTGTGCGTTTTCGTGCGTTCAAGTATAGTTGGGGGAGGGGGGGGGGGGAGGTGTGACTGGATTTGCTATATTTGCTCAGAAACCTAGTGCTGCTTAAGTTGGCGAATGATTTCCTATGGAGTCTAGATGGTTTCCTAGCTTGCGCCTCTGATGAGCATTTAACTGTCATTAGCGCCATGTAGACGCCATCAAAATCTGCTGTAACAGCTTGGTCTTTGCATGCATCAGATAAGCAGCGGAGAGCTCAATCAAGCGAATGTTTCGGTTTCTGTTTCTAGCTCTGCAACGCTATAGCGGCTCTTGCTTTGACAACTATTTTATTATTCTATTGTAGCGATCCAATGGCAAGGCTTTCAGAAGAATCTGTCACCTCATAAAGTTCTACGTTGCCTCAACATAAAGTATTCTACCTATTACGTCACTATAATTTATGTGTTAGCAAAAGTTGCTTTTCTCGTGAACGTCGGTCTGCAAACGAAGTTGCTAAATAAGTGAGCGATTTTATTTATGTTGTTTGATGCCGAAGTCTTTTCCCGCGGAAAATTTTCTCTCTTTTTTAAAGTGCATTCGTTAGGTACCTTCTTCCGCACACCAACTCCAGCCGATTTGGATTCGATGTATGGCGGTCGTTCTGGACTGGAAATGAGACGTGGAAGGAGAATGGCTTATTTCCCCGTGTCACACTATGCGACTTTGAGGTTGCTGTTCATTCTCACAGCCATTTTCGGTAATTGGCGGGATTGTGCCCGCATCATATCGGCAAACAACTAGTAACGACTTAGCACGAGTAGCTAAATCAGCCAGAACCCGCAGTTCCCACACATGTTCAGTTCTCTGATGCGGGAGAACTTAGTAACCTACCGTTCTTCTGGAATACTGCTGTATTGTTCTTTAGGTGCGAGAGATGGGCAATATTCAGACACACACTGTGCAATGTGTGCTATTAATTAACGTTTTCACAGAGAAGATTTTCTTGCTGCTGTGGGCGTGGTTAGTTCAGGCGAAATGTACTATATTCGCCTTTAATTGAAATAATGTGAGGTGTGGTCAGGTATGTCTTCCTCGCTACGCTGACGGCTTGCAATCTGTTCAGTTGGATGTTCGCGATGTTTAGTGAGACTTCGAAAGAGCATTTCATCATTAATCATCTCGAAATGTGCGAAACGCCATTGAACGAAGAGGGCACCAGTGAGCCCCTTTTTCTTCTTTGCTGTTCACTGTATTTGTCCATTGATTGGCATCGTAGACACCCAGCTAGTAATCATGTTGTGTCTGCTACGCATTCAGGCAATCGGAAACAAGTTCTCTGTTTCATGGATAAATATCTGGGGTTAGACGGTATCTTCCTGCTTCGGCTGATGGCTCAACACGCCGACGTTGTTTTCATTACCGAACTTATTGGTGCCCTATGGGCTAGTCACTATGCCATTGAAGAACAGAGGAGGTGGGTGGTGCAGCCGTTGTGCAGACACAGGCGATGAAACACTTTTAGCCCCTTACAGTGCTTTGAAACGAATGAATCGCGTTCTTCCTTTAATATGTCCCGATTCGCTGGAAGGCCAAACCAGTCCTGACATGCCAAGTTCGAGAAAGGCTTCCGTTGCTGGCGACAGGAAGGTGTGTGGATTTTATATAATTTTTGTTGTAGTAACCGCAATAGAACCAGTGTACAGCCGCACATGTTGTAAATTGTGGCGCGGATTTCTCGGAGTCTTAGGAAAGGTTTCCCTCAAAATATTGAGGTTTTTTTTTCGAAAATTTCTCCGCTTTGCGGACAATTTGCGTACAATATGCATGCATTCATATCGCGGTCATCGGACGAAGCAGAGAGTGCCTTTATTTTCTCATTACGTGTTTCTGTCGTTCTGCTTCGCTCTATCGTTTGCAGGATGATATTAAACTCTCTGATCCCTTACTGAATCAGTGCCGATGGTATATGTAGTGCTGACTTACCGTGGTCTGTTTCAGATGTCGATGACTAGGCGTCATTCGAGCTTGAAACGACACGTGAGTGTAGACGAAATTGAGTCGAGCATTTCCAAGCAGTTCGCGGATAGCAGCAGCGATGAGGAGTCCCCCAAAGAGAAGAAATCCGGTAGATGAGGCTCCGAAGAGCAGATTCTCACAAAGGTGAAACTGAAAACGTTACCACGATATTCATTGTGGATAGCTGTATTGTTATTATAAGTTAAGCGAACGCATGCCTAGCATAACATTGTGCCACCCGTCTGCCCGTCTGCCCTTCGTTGGGTCAATCGGTTGCCTTCCATTCAGCTGCTATTATAAGCACGCCACCATGAACACCGTCCAATAGCAACACGAAAGATTATCACTGCTTTCCCTTGAGTGCAGTCGGCTGCCGCTTTCGATATCGCTTCGCATGATCGCCACTGTATATTTGCTGTATCAAGAACTAATCACGTCGAAATAATCATCAATAGGCTTTCCTCTGGTGTCAGTTTATGCATGATTCTGAACGCCGTCACTCTCGCCGGGCTCTCTTTAGCCCGTGCAACGGCCTGTTCAAGCCTCTCATCATCGTCATCTTCATCTTCTTTGCTTTACAATAGCTATCCAGCTAATCTTCCCCTCCCATGGATTTCATTGCGATTGCTCTGGCTCCATGTCGTAAAGTTCAGACTAAGTGGACCTCTTTCTTCTCATTGTGCAAGTAGGCGACTGACCATGATACCTTTTGGTACCACAAACCTTGTTCAAAATTATGGAAGGATTACAAAGGTTTTTCTTCTTCTACTTCTCTAAATTCTCTCAATTCTCTGTTCTGGGCGTTGCCTTTCATAATTTTGAAATCCTGTATTTATCGTTCAAAAGCACCTTTTGTCAGTAGTTTTGTGGTGTGGTGAGCATTTAGACAACTCCTAACATAGAATCGAAATTTTGATTCAGTTCTGAGATAGAGATTTTCAAGATTCGGAAACTCTAAATCGAAAGATCGCTTGGAGAGATTTGGGCTCAAGCTTATCATACCCGACCACTGACGAAAATGAGTCTCGCTCTTTTAAGGTGAACAGCATTGAGCCACCACGTAGTTCGGCTTTCAAGTACCTGTGACCAGGGTGGTATTGCACCCGTTGAAGTGACTCACGCATGAATACAGCTTGGTCCAAATGGCGTTCTCTGACGGGAGTGTTCTGCAACGAGAAAATACCAGAGCGCCTAAAGTTGAAGATCTACAGAGCAGTCGTCCGACCTGTAACTGTTTACGAAGCTGAGTGTTGGCCCGTTACTAAAGAAATTGAAAGGCGCCTCAGCGTAATGAAGACGAAGATGCTGCCTTGGACGGCCGGAGTTACGCGTTTAGATCGAGTACGCAACAACTTCATAAGGCCGGGGCATACTTTCATCGCGGCGCTCAGTTCATGGCCATTCCGCCGCACACGGTCGAGCAGTCAAAAGAAACTTCGCCGCGGCCGCCGCAAGAGTGGCGGTGGGCATGCGCGATGGCTTCCTGCGCCTATCGCGGGCATGGCATACTTTTTCGGGTCCGATGCTGCCGACAGGGACGGCTAGTGACGTCATACTCGCGCGGTCGCTTGGGCGCTAGAGCGCGGAAGTGAGCACCGCCAGCTATTGTTTGCGCTTTGTCGGCTAGTGCAGAAGAAGGAAAACAGTGGAGCGCTTCGTTAAACCTTGTAGATTCGAGTAATAGGTGCAAATAGGGTCCGGGGTCACCATAGCATGGCGCGGCGGGCCGGCGAGGCAAGTAGCTACGTACAGCGAATGTGAATGCAGTCTTATCTCTTCGTTTCGATTATAGATCCGCCTCTTATGTGGAGAGCACAGAACACAGCTACAGCATTATTTGTTTGTTTTCTTTACTATCAGTGTGTCTTGTCTCGTTTTTTTCGTATTGGTGACACTTTTTATAAGGTGACCCGTCCCCCCGAACCCTACTTGCGCCGAGAAATATTCCAACGTTTCTTAACACTTACGAGTGGCATGGTACTTGGACTACGACAAGCGAGGTGGAGAACGGTGACGACCAAGTGACGAGCAAGAGTAAAATTAAAACGAAGTTTACAGATTAATGTGTCATTGATCGAAAAGTGTGTTGAGTTTCGGAAACCGTCTTCCAAACATCTGTAGAGATTCATTAGAGTGTCTGGTAATATTTGTAGTTTTCCTATCGCACCGGACAATGCAATAGAACAGCAAAGAATGCTCGCCAACAGCAGCGCCGAACGGATGTAGCACGATGGAGAATCTGTGGAAAAGATAGTTCTCCACTAGACAATGGATCTGACACCAATTTGTAGAATTCGAATCCGTCATTTTTTCAAGCCCAGGTTAAAAGGATTGTGCAAACAATGAGATAATCCATTATCATTTCAGAGAATATGAAATACTCAGATTTATACTTCGTCGTATCGCCCCTACCATAGATGCTTGCAAGTGTTTTCGGCGCTATGGTAGTTGGAGGGAGTCACCATTGCATGCCGCGGCATGCAGGCGTGGCGAGTAGCTACGTACAGCGAATGTAAATGCAGTCTTACCTCGTCTTTTCAATTGCAGAGCCGCGTTTTATCTGCTTCCGTGTTGCACAAGGGAGGGAACTCCAGGATGAGATAATTTTTAACACGAGTGCGTCAGTCGACCCACACCCCGTGTTTGTTTGTTTTCTTTATTATCAGTGTGTCTCGTTTTTTTGTATTAGTGACAACCTTCTTAAGGTGACCCACCCTCAATTACCACAACGCCACACTTGCTTCTGGAACTTCTAGATAATATCCATCCATATTCTCGTTTCTTTTCCTCACCAGATGCGTTTTTCCTCGTTCTCCATTTGCCCTCACCCACTTTAGGCGCTTCCAGTCCGTCCAGTCGCTTCCAGTTTGTTAACAAACGCTCGCACCTCTCCCCTCTACCAGAATGCATCAAGCGTGTCTCATTCCGCTGCTTTCCTTCTTCTGCGCCAGTCGAAAGACCGCGGGCAGCAGCCGCTGGCGCACACTTTCGCGCTCTAGCGCGCCGAGCATCAAGACGCGGCAACCGCGCGCGCATGACGTCACTGGCCGTCCCTGTCTGCAGCAGTCGGACCTACTTTTTCGCGCCACGCGCGGTGTTTAGCGTTGCTCCTGGACGGATCGCCGTCACGCTCCCTTGTTGAGCGATGAGCGATGCGACGAGCACTGAGAAGTTCAAATTCTTTCGCGTCTCTCCACAAAACTCATCGCCGCGATTCCATTGCGGTGACGGAAGTACGCACGAGGCCTAAGGCAGAGGTTCGGTGTCACCCGCGATATTAGAGAAAGTGAACGAAGCTCGTGTGCAGTGGTACATCCACATCCTTCGCGCAAAAGGTGGCAACGTCAGGAAGACTGCCCTTAACCTCGAGGTACCCAGAAAGCAGCCACGGGGGCAACCAAAGCAACGGTGGATTGACACGCTGCATCAGGACTTGAAGATGGCTAGGTTGCACCCTGATCAGACATTTGATCGGGAAAAGTGGCGCCAGCATTCCAGGAGAGCGGACCCTGCGACTAAGCGGGATAAACGCTGAAGAAGAATTATAAGAGTTTCCGAGATTCAAGCCGGAAAGCTCCAATACACGGAAATCGGAAATTTTCTGCTCTCACAAACACGACTTTTGTATAACTGATAAACTGTGTTATTCCTCAACTGTTTTGTTATGTAATTGAACGATAGAATAAAGTGATAGGGACGGGAAAGGCTTATATCCGACTCCCTCAGGTGCCGCTACACGAAACCTCGTTTCATAAAACCCTGAGGGAAGGAAGATATAACATGTGTAAGGGGACATTACAACGACGGCAGGGGACATTACAACGGCGGTCCAAGGTCAAGCGGATTAGACATCTGCCGATAAGCTCCATCTGTTATCGGACCACCCGCGCGAGGCCGGAGAGAAAACACCGCCCACCGACACACACAGGGAGAGGGACACACCAACGCCCTGGCCACATGGCCTGCCTTCTCTTCTTTGGTTTTCTCTGGTTCGGCTCTCTTCCTTTTTCCGTCCCCCCGTCTGTCTATGTCGCAATCTGTATAACTGATAAACTGTGTTATTCCTCAACTGTTTTGTTATGTAATTGAACGATAGAATAAAGTGATAGGGACGGGAAAGGCTTATATCCGACTCCCTCAGGTGCCGCTACACGAAACCTCGTTTCATAAAACCCTGAGGGAAGGAAGATATAACAAAGCTTTGAACCCAAGCTAGCGACCCTCGAAGTTTCTGTCAGTTCGCACTGTCAGGAAGTGCTAAACTACTATAATCGACCAAAACTTGAAAACGGATACCATACTCGTGATCAGCACGCCAGATCACCCCCTCCCCCTTAAGCGAGTTTGGATGAAATTTTTCTCTTCTCACTTCTGGGCAATGTGAAAGAGCAATAGTGCTCAATCGCATAGCCATCAGAGCGTACACTTTTATCACGACGAATCATCGGGACCAGTTTTAACAGAAATCTCTCTACCCCTATCTTCAGCCAAAAATCTGTCTATAATTATATATCTAGCAATTTTTGAAAAGTCGACACACCGAGCGTATTTCAAGACTAGTGTTGCGGCCTAGCGGTACACAAGAGGATGCAGGTGAGCCCTAATAGCTAACCTGCCAGGAGTGCAGTAACTACATGCCTGCCATCATATATCTAGTTGAATTCCTTCAACATGCAGTAGAGCACCGCGGGACGTGTGCAAGAATCGGTTGCAGGGCGCTATGTGACAACGGAGGGGTTGGTGAAATTCAAAAAAATATATATGCCTAGGTAGACATTTATGTAAGCAATACAAAACCACTTACCATTTAGCCGGAATGGTGTCGACTCCATGTTGCCTAGGGGGAGGGTCGCCCGAGTAACTTAAAGCCCGAGGAGAGATACTCCTCTTTTTTAATTTGTTTCCAAATTTTGGGCAAGGGAAGGGACTCCGGGGTGTAGGCAATGTAAACACGGGTGCGTTACTCGGCCACACCCCGGAG
>CANDYH010000502.1:0-23800 GCA_947396885.1 Heligmosomoides polygyrus polygyrus | reverse complement strand
TGAGGAATTTCTGCGTCGGGAAGTCCCAGGTGAACATTAGAGCGGCCTCTCGGCTGCACTGACGGCCTCTCAACGGCTTCGCCGTAGTGATACCTTCTCAGCATCAATTTTAGCTGCAACCTATGGCATGGTTTCCGGAGGTGGGACATCTTAACTACGCCGATTGCGGTCAGTTAGAAATAAACAGAAAAAATGAACGAATCCGCAAAAATGGATAGTTTGATCAATATCGATTGACTGTGATCCGTACTCCAAAAATAAACTTCAGACTCTGATACCAATAGGACTGCTTCACAGCTCGAACAGTCCTATTGGCATCAACGTCATGCCAATATTCAACGGCAGTCGATCATGGAATATACTGCGTGATGTGCCAGCACAATATTTTCGACTGGTTATAGAAGCCTTGTCTCTAAGACAGAAAATAGTCTTAGCCAGGCAAGGCACCCATTTTCTCAAGCGGTGCCTGCAACACGGTGTGATTCCTCGGTTCATCCGGGGAAAAGAATTGCACAAGTTATGCGGCCGCACAGAAGAGGACAGGCGGATAAAGAAGATCGAGCTTCACATCTTGAGAATGGCTATCCGAAGCAAGCAGGACCATGTGTACAGTTTGCTGTACAAATGTGTATCGAAAGAGATGTGTTGTGAACGTTTTTTGCTGAACCTCCTTTGGAAGAGAATTGTGGGTGAGTCAAAGAGGTTTGTGATCTTATTCGTTCTAGAATTAAAGTAAAGTTGCAGCGGAAGTTTCGGGAGCTAGTAGGTGGAAGGAACAATTGCGGAGGTGATGGCCCTTCTAATGTCACCACCACTTCTACCCTCGGTCGTGGGGAATGTGAGGGCGAGGAGCACCATCAGAGGGTCACCGTCCTTGGCGATGTGTCCCTGTCGCGCGAGGCGTTTGCCGCATTGGAAATGGGCCCCAGTTTCGCTCCCAGCCAACGCCTGTTGCATGGCGTAGTGCGCAAAATTGTCGGCAACCTACGGGGCTACGGGATCAGTTGCGCTGTAGGGCAAAAATCGATGCGCAAGGCAGTCAGCTGGGTTCGGCAAGCATCGCGGCGATCCCACCCCCGCCCTTCCCCAGTTCGTTCCTCGGTACGCAGGAGCCTAACTGGGCGACCGATAAGAAGTTCCGCATATTGGCTACCTCCCTACTCACAGTTCTACAGCGGAACATGGCGAAGCGGGCAATACCAAATTTAAAAGCCGAACAGCGGATGGGTCTTAAGGAAATCAGGAGCTTAAAGGAATCTGGTGCAATAAAAGTTAGCGTTAGTGACAAAGGAGGGGAGTTTGTGATACTCCCACAACACCTGGATAGGAGTATCACTAAACACCATCTGCAAGACACTACCGTCTATAGCCAGTCTACCTGTGAGGAGTTTGCTAAGCAGTTCCGCCGACTCAATCAGAAATGGACTGCTTTTTCAAAATCAGCAAACTTTCCTAATGCTCTGATTTCACGGCTGAGGTGTGACCATCCCGTCTGCCCAGTCTTGTATGTCCTGATCAAGACCCATAAGCTGCCTTCAGGCGAAACTCCTAGAGACCCTTCGCAGTATAAGGTTAGACCCATAATAAGTAGCGTGGGTGGCCCAGCGGACCGGATTTCCTGGCTGCTTAACTTGGTTCTTGTGCAACTGCTTAGGCATGTACCTGCCCACCTCCCTAACACTTGCGCTTTCCTGGAAAAACTCCGAGACGCAAGGTTAGAAGGGAGCTGCGTGATGGAGTCATTTGATGTTACTTCACTGTACACAAATGTCCCCAATGTAGACGCAATGCAGGCAGTCTGCGAAATGCTCGTGGAACACCAGAACCATATCTCACTATATCGGCTCGGCATAGCTCAAATAATGACGCTTGTGGACGAGTGTCTTCAATGTAACATCTTTAGATGGTCCAACGAGTACTACAGACAGGACAGAGGGCTTGCCATGGAACAACGTTTGGCTCCGGTGCTGGCCATAGCGTATATGTCAAAAATAGAGAGACCCATACTGGAACGTAGACCTTTGCTTTACTGTCGGTACATAGATGATTGTTTCATTGTTTGTGCAACGCAAAACGATTGAGCAAAACGAAAAGGATTCCTGTTTCGATTTGCTCAATCATCAGGCTGAGCATATTAAGCTCACAAGGGAGGAAACGAGGAACAACTGGTTGCCGTTCCTTAATGTGAAAGTTCATGTCTCTCACAACACTTTCCAGACTAGGTGGTACCGGAAGCCGACCAACAAGAACATCATTGTTCATTGCAGGTCTGCGCACCCTAGCAGTGCCAAGAGGGCCATTGTAAATAACATGTTTCGCACAGCGGCGTTGGTATCCTCCAACGACGAATTCGAGTCCGCTTCTAGGGAGATGGCATCTCGTATAGCGTTGTCCAATGGGTACACTTCCGAAAGCCTTCCTAAGCAACGTCGTCCGCCTGCAGGAGCACTAAGACCCATAGAACAAGAGCGCACCAAAATTCCTTTCTTGGTGCCCTTCATCACGGATGCTCTTAGTGCTCAAGTACGGGAATGTATACGCAAGGCTGACTTAGAAGGTCTGGTCAGGCTAGTTAACATACCGCCTGCTAACCTCAGGACCCAACTTGTTAGGAACCGGCTGTATGACCGCGCTTGTGATACCCTGTCCTGCATGGTCTGCCCGTTTGGAAAGGAAGGGGATTGCACGGTCTCAGGTGTGGTATACACTTGCACGGAGTGCAATGAAGAATACATTGGTGAGACGGGCAGGCCGCTTTGGGTGAGGGTCAAGAAACACATGGACGGGCTTCGGAGATGCCAGATTTCCACGCCGTTGGGGCAGCAAGGCAGCGTAGCAATGGTGGCGCAATGGTTGGGGTCGCGATTGCAATCCTTGCTCGAGTGGTCGATATCGCAGCACGCAAGACTCTCGAAGCGCTGTGGATTGCCTTCAAGAATCCCGCGATCAATAGGATGGGAGAGCGCGTAGCGCTAACCCAGGAGCTGGCCCCATTTGCTGACCTCTGTGGGCTCGACCCCGGAGGGCGACAGCCGGAGGGTCGCTGAGGGGTTGACCTTAGGTGGTAGTCTCACTCACCCAAACTGCCTCCATCCGAGGGTGACGCACCAGCCTCTTGGCTGCTTCCATAAGGTTAGTTGGGCTGTCTCACTCCAATTTCGTCTCCTTTTCCTATTAATTCCGGAAACTCCTGTGACTTGAAATAGTTCTTGGACGAGTAACCTTTCAAACCTCGACTTTTCCAGGCTCTGAAGAAGGCGGTTACGCCGAAACGTCAGCCGAATAAACAATCTTGGCTTCACACTCGAACAGTCCTATTGGTATCAACGTCATGTCGAGATTCAACGATACTCGATCATGGAATAAATTTCAGACTCGTGTTCAGTGACCTCGATTACCCCGGGGCTGAAGTTTTGGACTGCTTGGACGACATCCACAAAAAATCGATAATTTGATCAATATCGATTGACGGCGATCGATGCTTTGAAAATGAAGTTCAGATTCGTCTTCAGCGACCTCGATTACCCCAGGGCTAAAGTTTCGGGTCGCCATCAATCGCTGAGTATCGCCAGGACGCAGTGCCCACACTCCAGTTGTGACGGACGGACAGAAGGAAGACACACACACACACACACACACACACACACACACACACACACACACACACACACACACACACACACACACACACACACACACACACACACACACACACACACACACACACACACACACACACACACACACACACACACACACACACACACACACACACACACACACACACACACACACACACACACACACACACACACACACACACACACACACACACACACACACACACACACACACACACACACACACACACACACACACACACACACACACACACACACACACACACACACACACACACACACACACACACACACACACACACACACACACACACACACACACACACACACACACACACACACACACACACACACACACACACACACACACACACACACACACACACACACACACACACACACACACCACACACACACACACACACACACACACAAGGATCTTCTGACGCGGAGGAGAGCACAGAACTAGGCAACGGAAGGAACTCCGGGTGTGGCTGATCTAACTTGCCCGTTTTAGGATACCTGCCGGTGTGCATCGGGCACCACACCAGTCCGCTTTGTACCGTCTATCGATATTTCTTTCCAGCTTCGACACTGATGTGTTTCTCAAAGGTGTTGACTGGGGTCACTACCGAGAAGACGAGTCGGCCCGATCAGATCTCATGGTCGAAAATGGCATTGAGTTTTCCTTTCATTGTTACCGCTATTTTGACTGAGAAGAAGCCATGTGTCTTCTTTTGCGCTGTATTTTACACCTCACTTTCTCGCCTTATGTTGTTGCTCTTCAGCGTCCCAGTTTGATACGATGCCATTGTTCGGGTTTGGTGTGATCTCTAAGCGTACTCTTTCTTTCACTTTTATAAAATAAATTATTTTCTCAATCTCTCCGTTTTCTATGTGTGGTTGAGTTCCACAGGCTACTCTTTTATCTGCTTCGCTTTATATTAATTCAAATGGTGATGCAAATTTTGTGATCGCTCAGATGCCCAATAATCGCCGCAAGAAGAGCGGCGGCAGCGGAACCCGTCGGGACTCTTCCACCCAGAAGGAGAGTACCGGGTCTGCCAACATAACTGATTCCGCTCCCGTTTCTGCTCCTGCTGTTGATGATCGAGCGTCTGTGAACGGAATCGTGAGCGACGATTCTCAGCCTCCAATGAATGGATGCGCCGCTCGTATCCCCGTTCAGAATGGAAGTCTGGTAAGCGTTCATTGCTTACTGGTACTGTGGTTTTCGCGTTTTATGAAAAAGTTAATCTAGCTTCCCAACAATGTGACGGATGTTGCTAAGAATGTTTCTGCGCAGTAAGCTTGCTATTAGTGGAGTAGTGCGTACTGGTTTCGTCTGATGGTAGTAACCTCGAGGTATGGGGTTGGTACCAGGCTTCTCTGTTGACTGCCGTTACATGGTAAATACACAGCGTTTTTGCTGATACAGTATAGGTTGTGTTACATCTTCAAAGAAATGTGAATTGTTCAGCGGTAGAATTTGCCAGTAATCGATTTTGAGTCTAGCTCCCACTCCACCAATTCCACTGTTATTGCCTGAAGTATTTGAACACATAATTTGGCCTTTTTATGGATCAAGCCAGGCAATCCACAGATCAGTGTTTCCTCCCGCTCAGAGAAGTCTAACATCAACTGATCACTTCAATGGGATGGAAGTCTTGGTTGGGAGGCGTACGACAATATGAAGATAATAGTGCGTGATGGTAGCCAGTCGCAGATCACCTGTTGTCGCTCGGGTTTCCAGCCCAGGCCAAATAAGCCGTCCATCTCTTCGGGGTCGGTGACTTTTACCGGACTCGGAAGGGAGGATAAAACACCGATTTGCCCCTCGGCTGGCCATCGCAAGTGATTACATAGGCGAAATACCCACTCAGATTGCCTCCATGACGCCCCTTTAGATTAGAATGCGTGGACAATCCCATAAGACCCCCTCTTTTATCTTTTAATATGATCGGGGAGGTTTAGAAACAGATTTACGTCACCCAAACAGAGCTTGCTGGGGAAACAGCCGAGAAGATCACATGTCTAGAGGTTACCAAGACGCTCGCTACATTATGATTAAAGTACAGTAATTAAAAGTACACAATACTTTTATCTCATTAATTAAAACTGCAAATGTAGGGATGGTTTCTGATGCACTTCTGTTTTCGTGTTTCTTATTTCGTTTTCCGGTTGAACTCTTCCGTTAAATTTCCTTTTTGCCTTTCTTTTTTCGCCTTTTGCAGCAACAGAAGATTCCTAACTTTTGTTCTTTTAATCGACCATGATCTGTCACGCGATCGATTGCTCTTGTCTTCTGCTTCAGTCACTGGTGCAAGGAGGTGTCGGAGTAGGAAAACCCTGATATGAGAGGGGACCCGAACATGGAAACAGTCTGGGCAGTGATAACGCTAAAAAATAATGGTGATTTTTTGATTGTGCCCAATCCTTGAGGCAAAGGGGCAAGAGGTACTACGTTTCTTATGTTTGACAACGGTTAACGGTCAGCGGGCTCGAGCTCACCACGCAAGCGCGACGGACCAGCAGTGTGGCAGGGGTGGCGCAGTGCTTGAGGTGCTGTTCCATGAGCGTGACGTCGAAGGTTTGATTACCGTACCACATCACCATTTCGCCCTTCGACCCTACTATCGAGTTTCCGTAGAGAGACGGAATCTGCATGTCTCTCCTCAGTTTGTTAGAGTACGTGTTTTTGCTACTTTTTCTTGTGGACATTTCGTGCTTTATTACCAATGTCTCAAGTGTGTAAAACATCATTATGCGATGTCATGTAGTGGAGGGACTGACTAGCGTCGACCTTTATCCTTTTCAAGTATAAATCTCCTCGATTACTATAAATAATGGATCGGTGCAGCTTTTTATGCAGATTTTGATCTCTTCCAAATGTTGCTATGAATTTCACACAGAGGGCCAGCGATGAACGACTTAGCGGCTTTGGAAGCGTAATAACAGCAACAGTGCTGTGGTCTCGGTTCATCCACAATTTTAGACAGACAGTTTAGAGGCTTCACTATTGCCGACAGAGCTTGACATCTCATCGAAATACGCTGCCGAATTTGTGAATCTGGTTACATTAGGGTGCACCAAATCATTTCGTGACACTTCATCTGCTACGTGTTTATCAAGGATGTGCGGAGTTTCCGTTTCCGCGTTCCAAATTCCGGTTTCCGGCCGTTTGGGCTCTTCCGTTCCGTGTTCCGCCTGTTTTTTGACCGGAGGGCGGAAACGGAAATGGACACTGTTCAACACTAGTTTTCTATTGAGCACAATAAATTAAACAAGAGCTTATAAATTAAAAAGATGAAAAATCAGTTAAAAGAGTTCTCCTTCGTATAATTGTTAGAGAAATCTGTTCGACAACTCCAGTATTAATGTTCTTGAAGTTAGACTATCAAAAAAAGCACTTAAAATGGCAACGGCTGAGTACAGGGCAAAACTAATGTGCCAGCAAAGGCATTGGATGTTAGGAAAATGCACTCAACATTTGAATGATTACACAATTCTTTTCTCACTAGTTACAAATAGATACAAAAACCTAGTAAGCATATAGCGCAGCATCATGAAGCAAGCGACCAGTCGCTGGAGCGACTCGGAGGTATGCCAGATGCCTTACAGTCCCCTCCAGTAATGCTTCCGGATAAGGCGCGACTCTCGATAACGTAGATTTTCTCGGGAACCGGGCAGCTAACCTTTACACCAATACAACCCAACTCCTTTTAAAACGCGTAGAATATAACGGTACTCCTTTTACAGCGCGGTTCTGACCATGAGAGGAATTCTGCATTCCGAATGACTCCCGATGTAATGCGAGCAGCGCCCAGTTCCGGCCCCACACCAAAAATTGAGACGAGCAAGATGCTGACTGCGTTTGCGTTCGACTACCCCAAGGGCTATAACCGCTTGAATGACATCCACAAAATGGATAATTTTATCAGTATCGATTGATGGCTGTCGACACTTCAAAAACGAACTTCAGATCCGTTTTCAGCGACCTCGAGTGCCACCAGGGCTGAAGTATCGGACACCTGTCGATGGTTCTCTATCGTTGAGTATCGCCAATACGCCGCGGCCCCACTCCAGTTGTGACGCACAGACGGAAACACACACACACACACACACACACACACACACACACACACACACACACACACACACACACACACACACACACACACACACACACACACACACACACACACACACACACACACACACACACACACACACACACACACACACACACACACACACACACACACACACACACACACACACACACACACACACACACACACACACACACACACACACACACACACACACACACACACACACTACTCCTTCCTGCCACACATGTACGATCTCATAAAGGGTGTTGATAGCCTAGGGGTCACACGTAAAATGTACGCTGATGATGCAAAAATCTCAGAGGAATCCACGATACCGAGGATTTAACTGCTCTTCAGACGGCAATCGATTTTACGAGCTTTTGGGAATAAAAAATGGGGGTTAGCGACTACAACTGAGAGGACAATCTTTTAGTAACTGTTTGTCAAGATCACACTCAAGCACCGGCATGCAGGATCAGTGGTCAGGCCTTAGAAAAAGTTGACGATGCTGTAGATCTGCGCTTTGTTATAACGGGTGACCTATGTTCTTCAAAACACTGCAGACTATTGGTGAAAAAACCTGTTTCTTCATCTATAAGCTCTTCAGAGTTCCGAAATCCATTCTTCTAGAAGTGAGCGCCTCTCAAACGTACCTGTGCGTATAACGATTCACGATTTACCGGATTTACCGGCATTTTTCGTCGCTAAATCGCATTAACGACATTTTAAACACCTTTTTTGGAATTTTACTTTTTCTTCATGCAAATGCTTTTGGACAATTTTTTTTGGACTAGTTTTCGCCGTATTGTTGCGATTCCGAAGAAACCCTCTACCTACTTGAATCAGTGGAAATAGGCAATCAATGGCGTCCTCTATTTCGAGTTGTTGGCTTTTTTGCTCCTTGAGCAATTTATTTGTGTAAGCTCCTACTTTTCTCTGCCGTAGTTTCGCATTTTTGGACTTTCTAAGCCGTTTTTTGCGTTTAATTACTACATATCAGTTCTTCATGCTTACCAACCATTCAGACTGTTCACAGCATTACAGAAGAGAAAGACCTTCTCTCTCCCAGGCAGGTTTCCAGGAAGTTGGATGGGTTCTTCGTGCAGCATCAGACGATGATCGTAGGACTACGTTAAGGCAAAGTTGAGCCCGCCTTACCGATAGAGCGTGACTGCTGGTACTATCATTATTTTTCTTTTACTGGATTTCGTGCCGTGCATGTCAACGATCCTACTTAGCCTCTTCGTCTTCTTCGAGGGCTCTCTTGAAAGTTTTCTTTGGGAGAAGCACAGTCAGTGTGCTTGTGAAACAGAGAACATACGCCCGTGAATATATATATGTATATGTCGTGAAAACCTGAGCTCAGCAGGCGAGCCATACTCTAGGCGCCGCCGAAACCCACAAGAGGTGCAGTGCGAGGCGAGTCCTGTTGTCTCCTCAAACTCCGGCTAACGCGAAAAACATGAAGTGAGGCTGGAGAGACGTGGAGTTAAACCTGAAGTGGCCACGTCGTCGCGATCTCTATCACCTTTGTGACCATTTGGATTTGTTAAGGCATGGGCGAAAAAGACCAACGTCTAGTGTGAATAGCGTCAAAAACTAAGCACGGTGTGCCACACAATACAAAATACCATCCCATAATTCGAACAATACACCGATAATATCCAGTCAGCCTCCCTTTGCACCTGCAGTAAACCTTTCACACGCTTACGCAGATAGCACCGTCAAATCGTCGTACTTGTTAAGCAAGAACAACTTGAACTCCTTGAAATCCCTTGGGCTGATTGTCAGCCTCATAGTGAGAATTTTGTTCAAAGCGAACATTAGTCGTTGTTACCGTTGTTTAGCGATGGGAAACAAAAAGCGCAGACCTTTGAGAACTAGAGGAATTGCACTGCAATCCACTGAAAGACATCTCATAAGCTTGCTGTGGTGAAGCTGCTTTGGATGCCTTCCAGAATATCAACGTCTCCCCCCTTGCTAGCTGTGTTCAACACTGTTGTAGTGAGTGTAGGCATCTATTCGGGATCAACTCTCAAGTGTCTTCAGCATGTTGTAATAACGACAGCCGTTGTTCCGTCCCACTGGCTGAAGGATATAAAAGAACCTCTAAGAATGCTGCGGGGTTCGTCCTAGTCTGATCGCTGGCCGTGTAGTTTCGGCTCCGGCGCCTCCCCGCCCCTGAGAAGTTCCTGAGCCTAGTCCCTCCTTCCCCCCCCCCCCCCCGGCCTCATGTCCGTGACCTTTATCACAGTCCACATGCGCCTCCATAGTTAATAAAATCTTTACTCTATTGCCGTGTTTTGTTATTTAAGGGCCCAAGAGGCCGGGTGATCTACACGTAAATAAACATGAGGGGCCAGGTCTATTACACTGTTGTCAACATTTCCACCAGGGTTGTGCGTAAAAATTTTTTCGGTAAATTTTTAACGACTGTTTTTTAACCAAGAATTTTTGCGTTAAAAACGATAAATTCGGTAATTTCGTTAAATAAAATTTGCGTTAGCTGCAGTCAGTTGGTTGTATTTTACTGTATAATAATCCAAACCTTTTTGTGTAGTGATTTTTTAGAATCGACTCCATCTACGTCGCAGTTATATGACATTATGTTTCCATTTTCATAACAAATAACATCATTCCTCCTTTCATCAACAAAAAAGCGAGAGAAATCAATAGGGTTCTACAACTAGACGGTAACAATAAGACTTCTAAAATAACAATTTTTTAATAAGCCTAGTTCGTTTAGCTTGCCGAAAGTTGTCCAACTTCTGGAAAGATCCAAGGCGCGAAAGCGTTGAGCCTTGCTACACCATAGCAGGGAGGGGGACGTTCTGCCTGAAAGCGGTGCAGGCAAAGGCGCGGGACAGTGCCTGCGGAGACAATTAGCGTCGGCTCGCACAGTGACACCCGCCGCTTCGCACTCAGCCAGACAGCTCTCGCCGCGGAGGCGATGGTGACCCTGCCACCTACAGGAGCCTGTGGGTCGAACAGATTTGGTGTGATTACAATCGATAGAGGGATCGGAGGCTCAGACGGCTTGCATTGCCAGTCCAGAATATGGGACTAATCTGAACCCTACCATCTTCTATATCAGAATTTCAAGCTCTATCGATAGAGCCAGGAAAGAATCTTGTTTCAATAACCCTTACAACATTTTTTTTCAGGCGCAGTTAACTTTCGGTAAATGTCAGTTTTTATTTATATCAGAATTAACTACGAGGCATGCTTCTGGGCTACTGATGTGAACTCTACCATCTCCTGGACTAGAATTTCGACTTCTATCGAACGAGCCAGAAATTATCCTGTCTAAATAACCGACGAGGCGACTTTAGGTGTTGTTTATTTTCGTTAAATGTCGGTTTTTATTTATATCTGAATTAATTGCGAGGCATGCTTCCAGGCTGAAATTGTGCGAGGAATATAGTTAGATAGACTCCCTAAGTGCTCAACCTTTTTAAAAACGACATTATGATTCTTCAGTGCGTAGAGTATGTTCACAGTCTGAAATTTCCCAGCGAGTTCAATTTGATAGTCGGCGGACCTCCTAGAAACACCGAAGTACTCCAGTTTTCTCTAAGCGTTTTATGAGTGTTTCCTAACCCGTTAATTGGTGGAGGAGACATTGTCTATGCAGGTACATTGTGGAACGCGAAGTCAAAAAACTGCTAGAAGCCACAAACGACTGGACGAGCAGTTTGGAGTACTGTGTGATGAAATTTATTCTCGGTGAACATTAGATTTCATGAACCACCTATCCAGTCTTATTCTCGATATATTTGGTGTGTGCATTATAAAATTCCATAGAAAAATCAGTTACGAAATGCAAAAGAGATGTAATGTTGAAACTCATGCTTTAAACTTCTGTTAAAAGATCTCTCGTCTATCTGATTTGAGTCTTCGTGCAATTTTAGCCTGGAAGCAAGTCTCGCATTTAATCCTGACATATTTGAATAAAAACCGATATTTAGCGAAAAATAAACAACGCCTGAAAAAAAATCGTATTAAAGGTTATTGAGGCAGGGTTCTTTTCTGGATCATTCGATAGAGCTCGAAATTCTAGTACAGGAGATGGTATGGTTTACACAAGTACAGGGTGCGTAAAAAGTATTGACCCACTAAACGTAAACGTCAGAAATAACAACACATCATCAAATTGAATAAGTTTATATACAAAACGTCAACAGTGATCTAGCGAATAGAATAGCATCACTTATACTTTATTTGGACTTCTTTGCTGCGAATGCAGGGGCGAAGAAGACGAGGAAAGGCATCGATGGCGCGTCGCAAGTAGTCCATGTCGACATCGTTTTATGCGTTGACCTTCAGTGACTTGACACTTTTGTGCATTCAACTTGTAAAAATGTTACATACTGTTCTAGGACCTCCAAAGTGCTAATTCTGGTGGAAGGCTCACTCCAAGGGAGGCGCATCTGGTCGCATATCATGGTTTGTGCATTCGTCACAAGCGTCTCTCGTTTTCGTGGATACAAGAATGAAGATAAATCAGTAGAACTATAAGTATCGATGTCCTAAAGAAGCAGCTGGTTCCTTGGCTCAAATCCCACCTCGAGAATAGGCTGTGTCTTCCACCAGGATTAGACTCCTGCGCAGAGTCGAGGATTGTTCAGGACTGGTGCCGCGCCAACTTGGAGGACTTCATTTCGGCAGAGGAACGACCTCTGTACAGACCGTATTTGAATCCGCTGAATTACTCTATATGGGAAGTTTTGGAGAACAAGGCTTGCGCTACTTCCCACAAAAGTATGAAGTCAGTGAAGGATGATCTGGTCAAAGCATGGAACGAAATCGACGAGGACTACCTGCGCACCGTCGATGCCTTTCCTCAGCGTCTTCGCCACTGCATTCGTAGCAAAGAAGCCCATATAAAACACAAGTGATGCTGTTCTGTTCGCTAGATCATTGTTGACTTTTTGTATATAAACTTATTAAATTTTATGATGCGTTGTTATTTCTAACGTTTAACGTTTAGTGCGTCAATAAAAAAAGAAAAAGAAAAAAAGACAAAAAAGAACGCATTGCAAAGCCGTTTTTGGACGGTCTTCCTACTGTTCCTCCCGATAAAATTTGGTTGGTGACGATCCATCGACTGTGAAAATAAGTGTTTCGGATGGCTTGGGCGCAAACTGGAGCTGAAGATCGATTTGGAGAGCACCCAAGAAGCGGCCCCTCTTACATCCGGACCCAGAAAATCCCATAGATCGTCCGTCGTCAATGTAGTGACTGCACAATATTTCAGCAACACCATTAAACTGATAAAGAATTCCTTACAATCTAAAGGTGCCTGAACTCATGATCTGCTGTTGAAATTGACGCAGTTAAGCCCCGTTTTTTGTAGTTTGTTCGTCATCTGTTCTTCCGTTATCCGGCCATTTTTGAGCAAAATTATCCGTCATCTGGGTTTCAAAATTTCGTTATCCGCTCGTCCCTGGTTGCTGCTCTGAGGAGTCGATCATCAGACTTACGCCACATCCCGCAGTCAATCGTCTAGGTGGCAGGGCACATCACGCGAGCGACCCTGTCCGCGGAACTCTAACAGCAGTGCGCAGTTCAAAATCCGCGACGATTCTTCGCAAGCCGCGCTCAAGCAGCTAGCCACGACTACCGCTGTTCAGGTCATGGCACAACATGGTTTATGCGCATGCATTCATGAATATGGCTAACATTCGATAACAACATGACAAATTAGTTTCCTAAGTGTGATCACAAAACATTATGTGTAGAACATGACAAGAGGAAATGAAGACGAAAAGAACTGAACTAGATGAATCAGTGACCAGTTATCAATCAGGGTTCGCAACACGAAATGTCCTCCGGCTCCACAGTGGTCTCGGAGGATCGACTGGGAGGACCCTCGGACATTCCGCAGCGCTGTGCATCACAAAGGGAACAGTCGGACAATGAGTCCGTCCGGAAAAGGCAATGCGTACGTATGCATGACGAGCAAACAAAAACACTAAGAACTTGGAGAAAAAAGACGTCTGCTGGATGGGACGCGACAGATGTAAGTGGATGTGGGCCGACAAGACATCGATGTGAATACAACAAGCATTAAGCGAGCTCGGCGAGAATAACAACGAGTCGCCGAAGGAGCGTGAACTGGAAAGACAAAACCGGGACGATAAGGCGGATGGTAGCGCGAGTGTGCGCATGGTCGGATCCAATCGACATCTTCCGCAGGCATCGTCTGCACGATCCTGAGCCCACCCATGAGTTTCTTAGGTAGCGCTCACAGGGACGAAGCCACTTTCACGTCGGCCGGCAGTTCCACTGCTTTGTGAGGGTCATGTCCGTTCAGGAGTATTACAGGTCATCCGACCAGGTGGCACAGTAGCCGGAATGGTGGTATGGCTCTCACGCTGCGGGATGCACGAGCTGTCAAATGGAGATCACCACTGTCTCTGGCGCTGTAACCACTGGCACTGTAACCAGATGCCCGAATCCGCTTGGCTGGACAGACTCCTCCAAAACGAACAGTTGCAAGCTGGTCAGGGCTCGACATATCTCCCCGTGGAGATAGTGCAGCTAGTGCAGAAATTAGGTCGCCAACAGAGTCACTCCTAGCCGACCTTGTTCTCTAAACGGGCTGTTGACGGGCTCTGCCACTGACTGAGCACGTATTTAGGAGCCGCTTTGGGAACGAAGCTACTTGCTGAACCGTAGTGCGGCGAACAGGTTCATGGTGGATAATAAATCGATTCAAACGGACTGCACAGCGAATCCTCTCTGCCGCTCGAGAGGTATGAACAAGACCTCATTGGATCCGATTCCGCAAGACAACAAAAACCGGAAAGATTTTGCATCAGTGGGGGGGGGGAAGAGGATGGAAGTAAGAGCTTCCGAGTGGCATTTCCTTTTCGAGCACCTATACTTGTACCATTACAGTGAACAAATAAAGCTCCCGAGTTCCTATAGACACAAAATGGCCCCATTTTATTGAAGTACCGCTGGAAATCGGCGAGAACGAATCAACACAGCTGGGGTATATAACGCGCGCTTGCCCAACCGGGTTGAAAAGGGTACCGCCTCCGCTCTGGCTCCCTTCTGGACTTCCGGGACCCGATCCGGCTCGGCAAGCGTCCGCTAGTAACACCGGTGCTTACAAATTGCCAACCTATCAAGTGCAAATTAATTTGTTACCTACTTATATTTCAAGATCTGTTTCACCACTTCTAGTTAATGCCGCGATGGGCCGTCAGAAGCCAAGGATACCTTCAGTTCAGCAGACCGACAGGGTAGTGCTGCGCCGTCGAGGGACGTCGACGACGACAGCTCTTGCCATTCAGCTGCCGGGACGACGTCATAAGTGCGGATGCGATTGGGAGGTTGGAGGAGGCGTCTGGCGGAAGACGTACGGCGAGAAGTGCCGCGGCAAGATGGGCATTCCTGGCACCAGAGGCATCATCGCCGGTGGAGGCATCAGACCGGGTGGCAGGTTCGGGAAATGCTCGACCCCCGTCGGGCGTGGACCCATTGCTGCTGCGGCCATCGCTAGTGTTGAGCAATTCGGGCACGTGCTGTCGTGGGTTCCTCCTCCAAAATCCAGTCGAAAGGTGCCTAAAACGTTGGGATGAGCGGAATTTTTCAAGAAGGGCTCCTAGATTTGGAACATAAACCCTCAAAGCCAACCTAAAAGCATCCGTAACCTTCCCTTCGATTACAAACTTC
Source organism: Heligmosomoides polygyrus polygyrus (assembly GCA_947396885.1). NCBI lineage: Eukaryota > Metazoa > Nematoda > Chromadorea > Rhabditida > Heligmosomidae > Heligmosomoides > Heligmosomoides polygyrus. Next base: position 8,358 of record CANDYH010000502.1, on the reverse strand, counting down.
CCTCTTCCGTGAGATCAAGGAGGGCTAGAATGCGCAGCAAGAGCTGCTTAAACGCACTGCGCTCATAGCCATAATATGGAACATTTCAATGCCCCAAACGAGAAGTAGAAGCCATTAGGGTCTGAGGATGGACACTAGAACGAAATTAGCCCTGAAACATCTCTGGTATCCTTGTTCTGATGTTTGACGGAATCTTCCTTTTACTATCTTCTCAAGCCGATGAGCTACCGCTGCTGGGGAGAAAAAGATGATGTCTGCGTTGGGACCAGTGCAACTCAGCCCAACTGGCAAGAAGCTCCCTTTCTCCGCTTCTGAAGGTTCCGCACATACCTACTGCTCCTTTCTCATATCACAAGAGCTCACCGTCTTTTTGCAGAGGAGGTTCCTTCGGACATTGAACAAAGGCATGTGGTCCTGCGCAATTACTGCACGACGGAAACTGGACCTGCAATGACCGCATTAGGCAGACTGCGAAACAAAGTGTGGGGAGTGCAGCATTCGGTAATCTTGAACGTATCGCTGTCATAGTGAATATTGCTCAACAACGTAGTGGCAGATCAAGCTCACACTGATTAGAGGCCAACTTCCGCACACTTAACCTAGACGAGAACGTTGAGAAGAATTGACAAAAAGGAAAGTGGAAGCAGTCTGAGCTCTGCAAAGACGCGCACAGAGCAAAGCGCTAAAACACATACTCTCTAAACGAGAAATGAAGCCATGCAGACATACCACAAACTACAAATCAGCCTCATCCTAGCATCATGAGCAGCCAGCTAGATGACCTTCGCCTCCAAACTACTGCGAGACCTACAGAGCAGTAGTTCTGTGGCCAAGCTGCTGGGAGGGAGCTAGCTACCTATGAGACTACAAGAACAAGGCCATCGCCTAAGGGTCTCTGGCTCTAGGTGTTGTGCAACAAAGCTCAATGAGGGACTCGATCGATGTATACCTGAGTTTGCGGAACCCTTTCCTGGGGCTGAACATCGTCGTGTTGTTCCAAATTAGGATCCTGCAATGGGGCAGTAGTGTGAGCAAGATGCAAGCACGTACTGTTCGTTGGAAGTGAACCTTCGAAATTCAACTGGGATGAAAGCCGCCACCGAAACGAATTAGTGGTTTTACGAACACGTCTCACATTATGTCTCCAAGTGCAGGTCATGCAAGTTGTCCGGGGCAAGGCAACCCCAGCACGTGATGAATTTCCAAGCAGACAAAACGATGGAAAATAGCGCTCGCCATTGACAAGTGAGACCGGTCAAGTGTTTACCTGAATTCCCATTCCGCGGGAGGTGTACGACAACGCAGCTGATGCTACGGGAAATGTCGGCGGAGCAGAGGCCGGATGAGTGAAGCGCTGAGCTGGTGGAGAGGCCGTTCGCAAAGGACGCTCCGTTACCTTAACAAAGCGCCATTTAGGGGACTGCAGTGGTAGTTAGTTAGCTGTGGAAATCATCACCTCGATCTCCTCAGAGCTTAACCTGGACGCAAAAAACTGCTCGTAGATCACCGAGCTCAGCATCATTCGCGCTGGCAAGTCCGACAGGGCGTTGATGTACTGGATGACGGCAGCGGGTGAACAGTCCATGGAGAAGTAGGGCAATATCCGCAGTGCTGACGTTCCTGCTAATAAGCACGATATAAACGGTACCCTTAGTTGTCGAGATCACTTCTCATGATGTCGAGCCAGACGTCGCACACTGCGCTGTTCTCCGCAGCAGTGTCTTTATATGCTCCCATAGAAGCTATCAGAAGAAACGGGGAGTGGGGAAGACGAACCTCTTCCCCCTTTTCTATCAGACAGGAGTCGAACACGCAGTATTCCGTTTCGCGGTGGGAGCGCTCTCAATTCACAAACGGAACATATCCTATCTAAGTTGAGCATCCACGCAATTACCGATTTAAGCATTGAAGAGCCATTTGTTCCAGCGACGTGTTTATCAATATTCAGAAGTATATTTTTATCAATATACATCAGAAGCCTCCACAGTATTTGTTCGAATTTCGACCCCCGACAGCCGGCCGCCGGTGTTGAACTTCGACCAAATCCTGTGGAGGCTTCTGATTAGAATGTCGTCCTTCGCAAACGAATAAAACGGGCAGATTTGGTTCCGTGACGAAGTTTCCGTCAATCGAAAAGTCTATTGTTTGTAATGCACTAAAAGTGGGCATGATACAGTCCACACGTAACTCAGAACGACGTGGACCTACTCTACGTTCTCCTTCAAGCCTAGGGGCCTACAGTGCGTTTCAAAAGTATGTAGCCACCTTGAATTCAACAGTTTTATCCTTCTACGAACCGTCGTTTGTCGCATTCAATTCCTCGTAGTCGGAAATACCTATATTACTTTCTGCTTATGGATCAGTTTCTAAATCGCTTCGTCACCGATGCTGTCCCAGGCAGTCAAAGTAGAGGTTTTCAGCTCTCCAACATTGTTGCCTGTTATTCGAGTAGACCTGCCGGACCAAGATACCCCACATGTTCTCCATTGGGCTGCAGTCAGGTGAGCTGGCCATTCCGTTACTCGGATTCCTTTACGTTGTAGCCAGTCTGTGGTCGATTTGGGCACATGAACTGCAGCGTTGTCCTGCTGCAGAACATGTGTCTGCCGTTTTTCCCGTTAGGAAGGTCAGCAGGCTGGACTCCAGTACGGCTTGATACTCTAGACTGTCCACTCGACATAGGAATCTGAGCTTCAGCTTCCAGCTGCTGCAGAAGCCTGCCAATGCCATCAGAGAAGTTCCGTCGGATGAAGGTGATGCGAGCCTGTCGTAGATCTCTCCAGTAATACCGTTAGCCATCAGGATCATCCAGATTAAATTCTTTCTTGTCGGTGAAGATGACCTGAATCAATAAGCGTGCGAAATTCATGACGCCGATCAAACCAGAAAGTTCCTACCCTTTCTCATCGCGTCGCCATGTTTTTGCGGGCAAACTCCTGCCGCGCCTGCTTGTGGAAGTTCGTGAGATGAGGTGCTTTCTGCATGGTATGTCTGCAGTGTGTTCGTTCGATCGAATACAACGCCATATCGTTGTTCTCGTTGCAGATAGACCCGTCTCAGCGCGAACTTGGTTGACGCTCCATGTGGAGTTCGACGCCACGCGGCTGATTCGTCGACGATCCTGGCTCGAAATCACACGCGGACGACCCGGTACAGGTGCCGACCGATAATCATTAGGATTTCGAAGGAAGTGTTCGACACACAGTGGTCCATACGGAAGTCCGAGCTGACGAGCAATGGCGCGGTTTGCCAAGCCAGTATCCCTGAGATCTAAGCTTGTTCCTCGATAGTTGGACACGTCCACGGACTGGCATAGTGGTTATTTTTGAAGAACAGGTCAAGCTGGCTATTTGTGACAAGAACTTTCCGCCAAAAAGCGCGCAAAGTTTAAATAGCAGTGTAGAAATGCCCGATATCCTGGAGTGGTTACATACTTTTGAAACAAACAAAAATCAAAAACGCCTTGTTTTTGCTGGAGATCAAGCCTTTTTCTGGAAAGAGCAATCTAGCTATTTTCGTCTACGGAGAATCCAATGCGGCTAACGTCGGTTCGTAGAAACGAACGCAAAACCGAAATTATCAATTTCAAGGTGGCTACACACTTTTGAAACGCGCTGTATTATAGTGCTGTTTATGTATTGCTGGGAAGATGTTTAGTAGCGATCAGAGTTCTTGACTTCAGGCGTGATTTGAACCAGAACGCCCTGCTTTCCGTGCGGGATGTTAAGCCACTAGACCACCAGTCCAATCTAGTGCAAGAGTTTAGCTCGCAGTTAAGCATCCTTCCGAAGGTGAAGCTATTCTTCCAAAACTGCCAAATGGGAAACCGAAGTGAAACTTCATCTGCTCGGATCATGAACGCTGATAGTTTGCTAACAAAAGACCAAAAACTCAGAAAAACATTCCCAACATTAGTTACGACACCGGAGATGATAGGTATAAAAGCAGGCTTCAAGAGAGTTCAGCGTGAAACCACCATTTTCACAAAAACCGAACGAACGTGCCATGCGACACAGCATCAACGTACCGACAGCTGGAGTGGGGGTAGCATTGGAGTCGGTGGCTGTGGGGGAAGGAGTGCGGGAAGATGAGGACGATTCTGGCTGCTCCGTTTCGGTGTCCACGGACTGCTTCATCTCCCGTCGTTCCTCGCCGAACAAATCCAGAAGCCGATGATGCAACGTATTGATATCACTTCGCGTACGTCCCACAAACGTTCGTTCGCCATCGCTCCAAATCATCTGCAAAATAGTGCCTTCGGACAGCGCTATTCGTCTCAATGCAGAAACAAGAGGAAGGAAGGGGTATGTCCTTCTCGGAGCTCTTGTTACTGCACCGGCCCTTTGATGTGGTTTGCTTGGACTAATGAATCGGTAGATTTCCACCCACTTCCACAAGAAAATTATCCGGATCATTGACATCGGGCTGTGTAGCGTGAAACCGACGAACGAACGCGAACCCTCCGGAGAGTGGCGACACTCTACATGCAGCTGACGCAGACTTCGGGTCGTTCGACGCCGACGACGGAACGGATGGAGGATTGAGCCGTATCGCAATCTGCTCCAGCTTGCGTCTGATATCGTCTCGAGCATGAACCATACGAATACGCTGATCAACAGAGAATGCCGGGTGGTGGATCGACGCAGATACTGAAGAAAAAGTGTTGAATAGTGCAACTAGTCACGGGTTTTCACGTCTTTCCAGGTTTCCAGTAGTATAACATCGTTTTCGCTCTACGCAACAATCGTTTCGTAAGATGTGTTGAACACCGTTGTCTTCTCTTCTAAAGTGCTTTCCATTTCCCTAACATCTTTTGCTCTTTTATCCCCAAATACTACACAATACTTGGAATAGTAGCTCCTATTTTCGGCGGAACTAAATTCTTGGAACATTAATTCAGCGTAATCTTTAAACCAAAAAATGTATCCGGTACAGCGCCGCTAACATTCGTCCAACCAGGGATTAATTGGATTCACTATTTTCGTACTCTTTCACTAGATATTCTAACACCTTAACGTACGTTTCACAGAAACTGAGCTACACCATGTCTGGTAAGACAATTCCCAACTATGGACAGTAAAAATCAAGGGGTACAATGCTATTGGTCCGGAGATCTATGCAATGTCAACCAGACCCCCCTAGTAGCTATTAAAAGGCAATATATAGTGAGGAGCAGTTGTTGTGGGCACTCCAAAAAACGTAGATTTTGAATTGTGGATACGATATTCTACTCAACGTTTTGAAATGTACATTAATTGGTTAGACGCGGTAGGATTTTTATTCAAAAAATAGAGGTGGGACATGCTTGCTAAAGTTGTGAATCTCTTAACTATCTACGCAAGCTGCAAACGAGTTAAGCGTAATATTCCACATTATAGGAACGCAGGATTAACATTATAGGACTTACGAAAACCGCTATGGATCACCTGCTCTATAGTTACCACATTCAAAATATGTTCCTCACGGAAAAGACGAGAAATAAGAGATTGTAATAATTACCGAGCTTGCCGAGATTGATCAGCACCTCCTTTCGAGACTCATCAGACGTCAGCAGCTCCAGCTCTACGTCTCGAATCGCCATTAGATGATCCACCAAGCGAATCAGAGCGTGGGCACCTTGCCGATTGGTCGAGTTTAGCAAACACACGACGTTATAAGCAGCCTCTACCTTCAGCGCATAGGGTATCTGGCTCCTGGAACACTCGCCGTGAGGGAAGTTCGCAAGAAGGGGAAGACACCTACATCTCCGTCGACATGGTGCTGATGAACTGAGGACAATTCGATCGGGTTTCGTGCTGTCGCATAGTTGGCGTAGACGACGCTGGTCGGGCTGCTCCCTCGACACACGCGCCGAGTAAGCGTAGTTCGTACACGTTTAGGAACGAGACCAATTCACATATGGTGTCGACCCGATCCCAGGACGACATCTGAAGAGTAGCGCCCTATATAGGAGCGGTATAGATCACCCCTGTAAAGTAAGTACTCACGGACAACACACTGAGCAACCCGTCGCCATTCCCACTGGATGACTCTGTCTGTGATGCCGCGCCGCTGACGGAGGTGTATCCCTCTGAAGCGCCACCGCCTATCGCCTCCGATGAGGAACAGCACGGATATGTGTCCTCTGGTGTCCGCGGTGCACAATCATCGCTGAAACGTTTCGTGAGGCATCAACATGAAGGAGGAACTGCTGAAGGGAATGGTCCTGTCAGTTTACCTGCCGTAATCGATTTGAGAAGTGAGGGAAAATGGCTGCGAGATGTCCCTCACTGGCTCCCTCTCGACGGTCTGAGTCTTGCGTCGACTCGGCGCCGTGTCCCTGTCACCACCGGAGGAGGACATGGTGTTGCGTCTCGAGGACTCGGATGAGAGCGACTCAATGTCGCTGCTCTCGGTCTGTGAGCTTGCAGCCTACAAATGAGTCAATCGCAAACTTCGTAACTTTTAGGGTGATGCCAAAAATGGACATCACTCAGCACTAATACAATATAAATAAGTGTTTATCTATCCTATTAAAATGCGTACTGCAGCCTAAATGCAACGAACACCTTAAGGACACTTAAAATGTACATGCTGCCGGTAAATTCACTTGATGGTGTCATTGAAGACATACTTTTAAAACTTCTCAATTTCTGAGCGCCTGATAACAATTATCAAGAAAAGCCAGAGAGGGGATCAGCTGGTCAGAGAAGTGCAGAACCTAAACTCCAATTCATGGTGCTCTTAAAAGCGCGCTCTTACTAGCTGTGTTTATTGCAACATAGTCCATAGGTTTGAAGGGCTTTTTAGATGAAAACAGCCCGAATTGAGAACTGAACCAACGGTTCCTATAGACAGATCATATAGTCACGTCTTGCATGAACACCAGGGATGTGCGGAAATTTTTCTGGAAAAAGCGGAGGGCGAAAGACGGGACGGAAACGCTCAAAAATAGCCGGGAACCGGAATACGAAACGCGGAAACGGAAATGACCCATTTTCTCCATTTTTTCTCAAGTGCAACAGCGAAACGGCGTCAGAAGCGGCTTCCATTGCACTTTTTCTTGCTCAGAAGTTTGCGAGCAGCGAAATCTTCAACAAATTAATGCTAATCCTCGTCATAACATAAAATAGCGAAGCATGAATTTATAATATTGTTACAATAACATTTTAGCTATGGCTAGAGCAGTAAACAAAACAAATTCAGGGTCTTATCCCACTATTCCTCACTATTTCAGCAGTCTCAGCGCTGTTTCCATATCTAGTTCCTGCGAATGAAGTATAAAACTAGAGTAGCCAAATAGATCATTTTGCGACCTGGAAAGAGATTCCTCTCATTTTTAGAAACCTGTGGCATCACGAACGACGTGGTGACTGCACAGATTCTGCATACTCAACATTAGCAGTTTCATTGGAATCACCAAAAGTAGCACTCAGAATTCATTTTGGGATCTAAGATGGAGAACCTCCAAAATTGAATTTTCACCTTTCATCAGGAATACTGCTGTAATCTTGGAGGAGACAAGCGCATGACACAACCTCCACTGAACCCTTTGCTTCATGATGCTGCGCTATATGCTTACTAGGTTTTTGTATCTATTTGTAACTAGTGAGAAAAGAATTGTGTAATCATTCAAATGTTGAGTGCATTTTCCTAACATCCAATGCCTTTGCTGGCACATTAGTTTTGCCCTGTACTCAGCCGTTGCCATTTTAAGTGCTTTTTTTGATAGTCTAACTTCAAGAACATTAATACTGGAGTTGTCGAACAGATTTCTCTAACAATTATACGAAGGAGAACTCTTTTAACTGATTTTTCATCTTTTTAATTTATAAGCTCTTGTTTAATTTATTGTGCTCAATAGAAAACTAGTGTTGAACAGTGTCCATTTCCGTTTCCGCCCTCCGGTCAAAAAACAGGCGGAACACGGAACGGAAGAGCCCAAACGGCCGGAAACCGGAATTTGGAACGCGGAAACGGAAACTCCGCACATCCTTGATAAACACGTAGCAGATGAAGTGTCACGAAATGATTTGGTGCACCCTAATGTAACCAGATTCACAAATTCGGCAGCGTATTTCGATGAGATGTCAAGCTCTGTCGGCAATAGTGAAGCCTCTAAACTGTCTGTCTAAAATTGTGGATGAACCGAGACCACAGCACTGTTGCTGTTATTACGCTTCCAAAGCCGCTAAGTCGTTCATCGCTGGCCCTCTGTGTGAAATTCATAGCAACATTTGGAAGAGATCAAAATCTGCATAAAAAGCTGCACCGATCCATTATTTATAGTAATCGAGGAGATTTATACTTGAAAAGGATAAAGGTCGACGCTAGTCAGTCCCTCCACTACATGACATCGCATAATGATGTTTTACACAC